>JAOWBW010000934.1:0-242961 GCA_026119855.1 Campanula takesimana | reverse complement strand
ATTCCGGATGATTATGAGGTGTATCTTTGCCGAGAATAAAGGACACTTAGGTTTAGTGGGAGATGAGACACTCACCTTCCATGAAGCCATTTATATTCCCAATTCTCATAAGTGGATTAATACCATAAATGAAGAGTTGAAATCTATGAAAGACAACGACGTTTGAGATCTTGTTCCATTACCTAAAGATGTGAAACCTATTGGGTGTAAATGGATATTAAAATCAAAAGGGATTCACAAGGTAATGTGGAATGATATAAGGCTCGTCTTGTTGCTAAAGGTTTTACTCAAAAAGAATTCATTGATTACAAAGAAACATTTTCTCCGGTATCTTCTAAACACTCTTTTAGGATGGCACTAGTAGCACATTATGATCTTGAGCTTCATCAAATGGATGTAAAGACAGCTTTTCTCAATGGAGACATTGAGAAAACTATCTATATGAAGAAACCAGAAATGATGACTGATTTAGATCAAACTAATCAATTAGTTTGTAAACTTAAGAAATCCATTTATGGGTTCAAGCAAGCTTCTCTTCAATGGTACTTAAAATTTAATCAAGTTATTCTTTCATTTGGTTTTGAAACAAATCTTTGTAAATATTGTGTATACCATAAGTTCAGTGGGAGTAAATTTATATTTTTGGTCTTATATGTGGATGATATTTTACTTGCTAGTAATGATATAAACCTCTTAAGGAAACTAAAAAATTTCTTTCAAACAAATTTGAAATGAAAGATCTTGGTGAGGCATCTTTTGTATTAGGAATCCAAATTCACCGTGATCGCTCACGGGGTATTTTAAGATTATCACAAAAGGCCTATATAGAAAAGGTATTACAAAGGTTTAGCATGCAAAACTGTAAACCACATGACACCCCTGTTTCTAAAGAAGACCAAGTTTAGTCTCAAACAGTGTCCTAAAAATAATTTTGAATCCAAGTATATGAAAAATATCCCTTATGCATCAGTAGTAGAAAGCTTAATGTATGCGCAAGTTGTTGGTGTTGTATGCTCTAGGCACGTTATGAGAACGATTAATGTTATCTATTGATTATGTTTTAATAAAGATATTGAATGTTGATTATTATATCCTTTGCATGTTTATTATAATAATTCCGTCCCTGATAATTATGATTAATTGTTAGTATAAGTTTAATAGATAATCATATGATATTTATGGTGTATGGATACAATTAAACTTATGGGTATTTGTTGGAGAACAAATACTGGACCGACCGCATGATATTTATGTCATGTCACAATGTCATAATTAAATATCATATAGTTATATCACTTAATCCCTAGACCTGAGATTATTATAGTCTTCCACATGATGAACATTACGTTTGACATATTCAAACGTTACCCTTAAACGGGTAGCTATAAAGAATGTGATTGGCATAATCGGATTCATGTTGGGAAGAGTAATAAGTCAAGATGGAATTTGTCCCTCGTCATGAGAGATGTCATGCTTTGGCCACTCGATGAATAGTATGATGAATGCATGGCTGTGCTCAAATATGATTTGTATTATCAATATATTCAGAATCGAGAAAGTATTGAACATTGTAAGTTGACCATTGACCATGGCTTACGTTCAATGACATCGTGGACAAAGGATTATGATATGTTCTATAATGGATTAACGAACTTTGACAAGTTATATCATTTGGGTAATCATGATGGCCTGCTAGGGTCCGCTCATGATTTATGAGAAAAATTGTGTTTGGGCTCATTACCAACTTGATATAATCATATGGGGTCACACACAAGAGAACGAATTGTTAAAAGGGAAAAATGGCAGAAATTTGGTCTGGCACGACCGTGCCAGTTATAGGGCACAACTGTGCCATAAATAGCAAAAGGCAAGGTTCTTGCGACACGATCGGCACGACCGTGCCAAGTATCAAGCATGACCGTGATAAGCTCAGCACGACCGCGCCAGATACAAAGCACGACCGTGCCAATATTGGGCGGCTGAGAAGGCTGGTTCGCACCCATTGGCACGACAGTGCCAGTTTTGGGGCACGACCGTGCCAGAGCTGACGGCCAGGAATTAATTGCAGCAAATTAAGTGACGGGATTTGGGTTTCCTAAGTCCTTAAGGGTTAAGGACTTATACCCATATAAATATCTCTTTACCAGCCATTGTATATGATTGATTCACTTGTTTTGAGAAACATAATTATTGATTGAGATTGAGAATCAAAGATCAATAATACATAAAATCATATAGTCCCTTTTGATCTAGGAGTCAAGATTAAGAAAGAGTTCTTAATATTCGTTCGCGTGTGGATATCCATAGAGGGTGATTCCTTTATCATCTTCGTGTTCGTGTTCCTGCGTTCGTGATTCGAAAAGCGTGAAGAACCCAAGACTCAAGATCAAGAAAAGAATAAACGCTTCAAGGCTTAGAATTCTTGTATTCATTGTACATGTATTTGTCATAATCATATGAATGGATCTATAGGCTTTGGGTTTCATAAAATTTTAAATGCTATATTCCGCTGCGCATGTTACTACGAAACCCAACACAAGTATGTACTCGTCCAAACCTTGCATTTATTATTGGGATGCTTGGTAGATACCAAAGCAATCCGGGGAGAGAACATTAGGTTGCAGCCAAAAGAGTGATGAGATACTTACAAAACACCAAAGACTACATGCTTACATATTCAAAGTCGGATCATGTTGGTCCCAAAGGGCAACAAGGGTATGAAAAATAGCTAGAGGGGGGGTGAATAGCTGTTTTAATATTCTTTTCGTACCCTTGATAAACTCAATTGCAAATGCGCACTTTATCAAGTAAGCGTTATGAAATGCGCCTAAGTGAGTGAGTGAAATGCACAGCGGAATTTAGTAATGAAAATAGGCGCAAAGTGTGATAAAGGGGCGCACACACACTCTAAGTATTTTGGCTCAAAGTGGTTGAAATAAGGAACTAAGGCAAATGAAATAACAACACAACACAATTCAATCAATCAATCTACAATGAATAAACAATCAAATAGTTAGATATGATATGACTTGAAAGGAAATAGCAAGATAATAAGTACGCGCTATTTGGAGAGGTTCGATTGGGAAAATGATCTACGTCCTCTACCAAGATGGTTAGTCTTGGATTTCTAATGGAGATCTTATATAATGAGAGAGTGTTACAAATTACAATCGTTTGAGCTTATACACTAACTCAAGATCTAATATTCTATGAAAGAACAAATCTAGACAATAACCGGTGTATCTCTAAAAGAAAGATCTAAGTGATCAAACTTAAAGAGGTGAGTGTGTGATTTTAGATTCAGGCTCTTTAGATCTTTATGATTTAGAGCACAATGAAACTAAAGTGTTATAGCTAGAAGATCTGGGCTAAGGATGAAGGTATGAAGATGTTCTTGAGAAATTCTGGAAAAACGAAGGCAATCTTCAAATCTTCAACAAATGCTTTGAGAGAGAAATTCTTGAAGTTCTTAGCAAAACTCAGCAACTTCAAAATGTTGAAGTTATGGGGTATTTATAGTGAACTTCCAAAACTAGCCGTTGGAAATCCTTGGTGAGTCAGAGAAAGGACGGATGTGTTGTCGCTCATTGAGTGGAGCACGTGTCCTTTTATAGCCGTTAGACACATAACATAAATATGACCGTTATGGACAGGTGTCCTTAGATGCGGGTGCATACGTGTTATTTAACCACCGTTGGATCATTGGCGTAATTTGAATTCTCTTCAAGTCTTTGAATCTTTAATAAATCACTGAGTGTTGAATAAACACTTTGAGGCGCGTTGAGCAAAGAGGCGCATAAATACTGCGCGCGCTAAGGCATATGGCGCATGGCACGTAGAATTAAAATGAGGCGCATAGCATTTCTTAGAAGAATGCTTATATGCGTGCGCTAGAAGGCGCATGGCGCATAGGCGCATGGCTCTACTCAAAATGTGATTTCTTGAATCTTGATCTTCTTGCCCTATTACTAAGCCTAGTCTATAACAATGGACAACCTAAAAAATGAAGTATAAATACTTCTTACATGTGGGTCTAAAGTCCATGAAATAAAACTTAGGTGATGGATCAATCAAATCTAATAAATCCTATTACATTAAAACTGAGATATATGTGGGCATACCCAACAATCTCCCCTATTTGATTGATGCCATTACCTACTATATCAAGGACAAACATTATACTTGATAAAAACATGTCCAAATGAATGAAATTGGTAAATCATGTCTCAAGTTAATGCACACACTAGTCCAAGATATAGATTTCTAATCTATTCCAATAAGAATAAAGAATTACATGTGGAAAGATAGAAACATCAGTTTAACACATTCAAAATGATGTATGAATTTTAGTTTTGAGGAGTGTTTAACCAAGTTTAAACTCAATGCATGAAAGTATGAAACAATTCAATATGATGCATGAATTTAAACAATATTCAATGTTCTACAAACAAGGAGTTTGAGTGAACAAAGTTTGATAATAAGTGATGCATTGTTCTCATTAAAACTTGGAAAGTAGGAGTTACAGATTACAAGTTTTGAATAGAACAAAGACAAAAGATGTGCTAAAACAAGTAAGCACTAAAATCACTATCTTCAAAAGTGGTTTTACTAACAAAAAATAATTCTAACTTACAATCAAAGAAACTAAGGATTAGGAGGCGCGTCGTCTTCCTTCAATCCTTCTTCAATTTCAGAAACGGAGCGCTGGATTTGTTTGGAAAGTTGATAGGCGCGGTTCACTAAACCATGAGTGTCCGTGACGCCGTCTCTGAGGTAGCGGAAATGACCAACATTGATGTTTTGATATTCATCAATGGTGCGTTGAGTAATGGCTTGCTGTTGAGCGACGTTTTCAACAACGTTTTGAAAGTTTGCTTCAATAGCAGCCTGCGCTGAAACAATGTCAGAGGAAATCCTATCTGAGCGCCTGTCTGCGCTGGAGTGTGCGGCGTTGAAGTGGGTGACAACTAACTCCTTCAAGACTACAATCTTTGAAAGCAGGGAATTAATGTCAACAGGCGCGCTAGGAGCAGGAGTAGGGCTGGAAGAGGGCGCATGAGATCCAGGCGCATGTGAATCAGGAGCAATTGGAGCAGCGCTGGGTTCATCATTTGGTTCTGCGCCATATACTGATAGTCCCAGGATTTGTAGCTCATCCTTAACTTCGTTGAGCTTATCAACAACGCTCAATAACTTATGGCTATCTCCAGCCACCATCTCAAACAGTTTCCTTATATCCCCCGCTATGTTCAACTCTACTTCCTTTATAGCGTTTATAAAATCTTGGCCATCGGTGAGTTGGATGCCAGCGCTAATTCGCTCGTGAAGAGAAGCAAGAGTACCTTTGAATAAATCGTTCATCTGATCAATTTCATCATTCCACTGTTGAGGGGTCAGGAAGTGTTTGTCCTTGATGTTGGCATCTATGCGCTTTATCTCCCCCTTAATGGCAGCAATCTCATCAGCCTGCTGGGTAAGCATTGAAGTATGAAGCTCTAATTGTGAGTTCATTTGAGACTGGCCTTGCTGGAGTTGCTGTAGAAGAGAAATAACCACACTCATATCAGGAGTGGGAGGAGGAGGCGCATGAGTAGAGAGGCGCGGAGTAGGAGCGCGGGGAGGAGATGGAATATATTTTGCACTTGAAGAAATTTCTTCAGGATGAGGCGCAGGAGCCTTTGGGCGCACAGAAGATGGTTTGCGCCTTAAAGGTTCTGGCTCCCCCTGAGGTTGATCCTCAATATCTTCACCAAATAAATCTGCAGAGATTTTTTCTTTGAGTTGTTGTCGATCAGTTGGAGGCGCATGAACATTTGGAGGCACCTCAGGAGCAGGCGCGCGTGCATCAGCGCTAGACCCTGCGCCTTTGCACCTTTAAGACTTAGATAAATCAGAGGCCTGTTTCATTCTGTATTCTTCATCCCTTTTCAACTGCGCTTCCAGTCTACTGGCTTCTTTAGCGCGTTTCAGCTCCTTTTCTTCTTCAGTGTCGGTTCTGGGGCGCTTAGCAGGTCTGCTTGGTTCTTCAGCAATTCCTTTTCCTTTGCCTTTAACTGCGCCAGATTCTGCGCGTGGCGCTATTGTAGCTTCTTCTTCACCATCTGCGCCAGCTGCTTCTTCATCAGAATCAGTGGCTTCATCTACCAACTGAGCTCCTTTCACCCTTGGCGCGCGCTTGGCCATGCGCTTTCTGCGCATTTTCATCACTAAACTGTCCTTACCAAAAATAGGGACATCAGTGGTCTGGTAGGCTGGGTTCTGAGCAAGGAAATTAGCAAGCGCAGGGTAGGATAGGAAGATTTTGGTGAGAATACGGCAGTGAGTCTTGAACTTCGTCTTGCCGTCAGCTTTGTTTTTATTGTACTTGTCAATCTGGTCCTGAAGATTAGTAAATAAGATCTGAGGCCAGTTGAGGATGGTCTTTGCCATAATAGCTGCAGTATATTCCCACTGCTCCATTGTGAATCTGTTGACATTTCCAGTTTTGAAGATAATTGAAGTGCCAACCAGATGCGCAATATGCGCCAATAAGTCACCACCATCTCTAATTTCCACCGTTTTGATATTGTTTTGAAGAGTAGGAATACGAAGAAGAGTACGCGCCATAATGTTTTGAGCGGCGGCTGAATAAGAATTGATTTTGCCAGCTACACTCAAGGGGCCAGTTTTGTTGAAGTTGACAATGTTCTTTATAGTGCCTGCAGACATGGTTATCTCAACATCTTGAACTACGGCGCGAATGTGATAGCGCACCATCCCTTCAACGTCTGTTGGAATTTCCACAAATTCTGCTGTAGAGAAAAATTCATCAACGAGGAGCGGAGAGTAAAAAGGTTTCTCCAGAGTGAATAAAGGGAGAAGTCCAGCCAGTCTCATATATTCCATAACTTCGACACCCATAGGATCAGTAGATAGCTCGTTTAAATCAAATGTTTCACCAGGTCTGAAGTTAGATAGATCCTGAAAAATTAAACATTGAAAGGAATTAGTGTGAGTTAGGCGCATAGAATCATAAATAGGCAAAGTGAGGACTAGGGGCATACAAAATTTTAGGCGCATAAAATAATTAGGCGCAGAGAGTCATGGGCGCATAAGAGAGCACAGTGAGTCAAGGCGCATGATTATAGTGGGCGCATGAAATTATGAGGCACATAGAAATACAGGCGCATATTTATGGTTCTATGAAATATACTAAGGAAAATTTGAACATAAAAATTAACTAAGTATGAATTTGGGGGCGCATAGTAAGTGTAGGCGCATGATGATATTAGGCGCATAAAGGATTGAGTCGCAAACACATCTGAGCGCAAGAATCTCTTTGAGGCGCATAATATCAATGTGCGCATAATCATACTAGGCGCATGAATTCATATATAGGCGCATTACTTATGTAGAAATTTAAACTAAGTATAAAAACTCACAAACACATGCAAACATACATATGCAATTTTCCGAATCAAAACGTGAAAATTTTGAAAAACAAGTTTTGAAAATTTTGAAACTCAAGTCATGCAAAAATAATGAAGAACACGAAGAACATGCCTTGAGTGCTCGAAGAACACCAAGAACACCAAGAACACATAATTCATGAAACTTCACCAAATCAAGCATACAATATATCAAAATGACCGCACGAAGACAAGGATAACAAATATGTAAATCAAAACAAGTAAAAATCAACAACGAATCCAAAAAATAGATTCAAAGATCCGAAAAACCGAAAAGTCGAAAATGGTGATTTTTCAGATTCGCACCAAATAGCGAATTGATCGTTGAAAAAGTTAGTTATAAAGACTCGAAATCACAAAACGAACATAACCTAACAAACGATTTTGAAAACGGATCACCGAAGCAAGATTAACCAAGAAAAATGGGCATTCGGGTTTTTGAAAAAGACGAACACAGAGAATAAAAAATTCAGAAATTTAAAGAGTTTAAGAGTTAGAATTCATACCATTTCGTCTTGGGTAGATTTTGTAGTTCTCTTAGGACCCATTAACGAGATATATATAAGGAAAAATAGAGAAACGAAAGAGAGAGAGAGAGAGAAACGGAGAGACTGGGAGAGAGAGAGGGTTAGTAGGGAGGTGTAGGGAGATGATGAGGGAGTTGGTGAGAGAGAGAGAGAGAGTGAAGGGAAGTATATATAGGTTAGGTTTAAAAAATTTGCACTGATATGGAAATAATACTGTCAAAAATTTAAAAAGATGGGAAGTTGAAAGGATGTGTATTTATGAGGGGTTTTAGTGATTTCGGCTCATCATGACATGTGTACGGCGCATTAATGAGGATTTATGGATTTGAAGGGCATTAAATGCAGAATGACATAAAGTGTCATGATGTGACATATTGGGTAAAAGAAAAACTGCTCCACTTTCCCTTTAAGTGTATGAGCAATTTTGACTAATTTTTGCACAAACACCAAAAACATCTATTTTGGTGTAAGTTTGGGGTGCAAGAAATATATCCCCAGAAAATAAAATTTTTCGAAAAACGTAAAACGAGGGAAAAATTTAATTGCACAAGTACCCTTGAACAATTAAAGGAATGTCAAAAGACAAAGATTCCTATAGTAAATGATCAGAATAAACGTACCTGGTACTTGTAAAAATTAAATGCGTTCAATCATTGAGGGAATTAATATGGTAGCATTGATTGAGCCGCAGTCATAAAGAGGCGCATAGTCTCTTCTAGGCGCGCAGAATGACTTAAGAGGCATTGAATGCTAGGCGCGCGCTGAATTGGGCGCGCAGAGAGTTGAGCGCGCAGAAGTATTAGGCACGCATAGTTTCCTTGAAACTTGAAATGATTTATCATTTTATCCTAATATACTCATATAACTCAACAAAACATAAAATCATTAGTATTGACAAAACTATATTGAATTTAGTTGAGTTCAAGCATACCCATTTCACCTCTCAAAAACATGAACCGTTTCGCGTCGAGAGCTTTCGTTAGAATGTCGGCGATTTGATAGTTGGTTCCCACGTGTTCCAAATGAATATTTCCTTTCTCCACGTGGTCTTTGAGGAAGTGATATTTGATGTCGATGTGCTTGGTCTTTGAGTGCATGACAGGATTTTCAGAAACCGCAATTGTTGATGTATTGTCGCAGTAGATGGGACAATTTTCTTCGATGATATCATAGTCCACCAATTGCTGCTTCATCCAGAGTATTTGACAACAACAACTTCCCGCAGCGATATATTCGGCTTCGGTTGTTGAGACAGATACAGAAGCTTGTTTCTTACTTGCCCATGACACAAGTCGATATCCGAGGAAATGACAAGTGCCACTAGTGCTTTTCCTATCAATTGTGCAAGCTGCATAATCTGCATCTGAATAACCTACAAGTTTAAAGTTCGAATCTTTGGTGTACCAAAGTCCAAGGTTAACAGTGCCAGAGAGATATCTTATAATACGTTTCACAGCAATTAAGTGTGCTTCTCTAGGGTCGGATTGATAACGAGCACAAACACAAACACTAAACATAATATCAGGCCTACTAGCAGTAAGATAAAGGAGTGAGCCAATCATACCTCGATAGAGCATTTGATCAACACGTTTACCTTTTAAATCTTTGTCGAGTTTGTTGCCGGTGGCCATTGGAGTATCGTATGCTTTAGCGTTATCAAGTCCAAACTTCTTGATTAAGTCCTTTGTGCATTTGGCTTGATTGATAAAGATGCCTTCACTCATTTGCTTGATTTGAAGCCCGAGGAAGAATGTGAGTTCTCCCATCATGCTCATTTCAAACTTGCTCTTCATTAGTTTCTCAAAACGCTTGCATAACAATTCATTAGTAGAACCAAATATAATATCATCAACATAAATTTGAACAAGTAATTTATGACCATTATGTTTGGCAATGAAAAGAGTTGTATCGATTTTACCGCGAGTGAAGCCTTTTCGATGAGAAACTTTGATAGTGTATCATACCATGCTCTTGGTGCTTGTTTGAGTCCATACAAAGCTTTTTGGAGTTTGTACACATGATTTGGAAATTGTGAATCTTCAAACCCAGGTGGTTGAGCAACATAGACTTGTTCTTGGAGTTCGCCATTTAGAAACGCACTCTTCACATCCATTTGATATAGCTTGAAGTTCTTGTGAGCGGCATAAGCTAGAAATAATCTGATAGCTTCAAGTCTTGCTACGGGCGCAAAAGTTTCATCGTAGTCAATTCCTTCTTCTTGCCTATAGCCTTGTGCAACCAATCTTGCTTTGTTTCTTGTGATGGTTCCATTCTCATCCATCTTGTTCCTGAACACCCATTTCGTACCAATTACTCCATGATCATTTGGTCTTGGAACTAGAGTCCAAACTTTACATCGTTCAAATTGATTGAGTTCTTCTTGCATTGCAACAACCCAATTAGGATCTTGGAGCGCTTCATCAGCCTTCTTCGGTTCAAATTGAGAGATAAAAGCAGTGTAAGCATCAAAGTTTGTAGCTCTCCTTGTACGAACACCAACTTTAAGATCACCAATGATATTAGCAATTGGGTGACCTCTAACTTCACGAATTTCAGGAGGTAAGTTAGGTTGAGTCGTAGTAACTTGAAGGTCTTCAATTGGTACATCTTCACCAGATTCAAAGTCATTGAAATTTGGGGGTTGAACTGGCTCAGAATTGAAATTTGGGTTTACACCAGATGCAGCAGTAGAAATAGGCGCGTGAGAGGAATCATGAGGCGCATCATTTGAGTGAGGCGCAATAGAGGATTCACCAGGCGCATTATACATTGAATTAGGCGCATTTGATGTAGATGGATTTCCTTGTGTTGATAGATTCTGATCTTGAGTGGGCGCAACATAAATAGGAGCACCTGTATCATTTAGCTCAATAGAATCATCAGCAACATTTGGAGCCAAATGTGGCTCAATGAGAGAATGTTCATCAAATGTAACATGTACAGATTCAACTATCACTAATGTAGTTCTATTAAAAACACGAAAAGCTTTAGAGTGTTTGTCATACCCAACAAAAATACCTTCGTCGGCTTTGGCATCGAATTTACCTCTATGTTCGTTTCCCTTGTAGAGGATATAACATTTGCAACCAAAGATCTTGAAGAATGCAATGTTGGGAGTTCTACCACGCCAAAGTTCATACGGAGTCTTGTTGTGAAGTTTGTTGATGAGGGAACGATTTTGAGTAAAACATGCAGTGTTGATAGCTTCTTCCCAAAAGTACTTAGGCAATTTAGCTTCAGCTATCATCGTCTTTCCCGCTTCAATCAACGTCCTATTCTTTCGCTCAACAACACCATTTTGTTGAGGGACTCCGGCGGTTGAAAAGTTGTGATCTATCCCATGATCTTCACAATATCGAGCAACACCGTTGTTTTTTAATTCTGTTCCATTGTCGGATCTAACACTAACGATGTCATCTTCTTTTTGGGTTTGGAGCAGTCGAAATAAGGTAGTGAGAATATCATAACAATCATCTTTTGTAATCATCATCTCCACCCATGTATATCTTGAATAATCATCCACCACAACTAGAGTATACTTGTTTCTTCTAATACTTGCGGTGGAAACTGGTCCAAATAGATCAATGTGAAGCAGTTGCAAACATCTTGTAGTTGAAGGATTTGACTTGCTTGAAAATGACTGCTTCGGTTGTTTGCCAAGTTGACATGCGGCGCACTTTTTATCATGATGATCAGCAACCTTGGGAAGTCCTTTGACAAGATTATTCCTACTGAGTTTAGATAGATACTTGAAGTTCAAGTGACTTAAGCGCTTGTGCCACAGCCAACTATTTTCGTTCACACTTTTTGCTACAAAACAAAGATTAGTACTAGAGTTCATACTGTGGAAATCAATAATATAAATATTTGTCTTACGATATCCCGTGAGTAAGATAGCTCCATATTTCGTTCACACTTGTCGCAGAATTGAGATATGGATAATAAGTTATGCTTGAGCCCTTCGACGAGTGAGACTCTTTCAATGCATACTTTGTCTTTCTTGAGCTTTCCATATGCTACAACTTGACCTTTGTTATTATCGCCAAATGTTACGGAGGGACCTCTTTCTTCATGGACATCTTCTAATAAGGATTCATCTTCAGTCATGTGTCTTGAACACCCACTATCGAGAATCCATTCATAATTTCTAGCTTTTGAAGATCCAGCCATGAAACAAAGAACCTGAAATATAGACATTTAAGCAGGTCCCCTTTATTCCTTTTGGGTCCTAGGGTTAGCAACTTTTGACAACCCACTCTTGCTTGACCTTAGGATTTTTACGTCCTTTGGTATTGGGAGTGAATCGCAAAAGGCATTCCACGGCCTTGTGTCCTGAACAATCACAAATGGAACAATGATGAAAGCCACCAATCAAGTGAGTTTTCACAAACTCTTTACTTTTCTTGGGGATGGCATTCTTCTTTGGGTTAGATGAACTAGCCTTAACAAAATCTTTCTTTTGAAATTTTGGAGCGCTTTTTCTCGGAGGGCGCATAGGGCTAGGAGGCGCACGGCGATGAGGAGCGTGGCTCTTAGGCGCATAATGATCACTCGGAGAAGGAGCGCGCCTATTTTCAAGAATGATTTTGCCAGGAGATGGTTCATCTGTAGCTATATCTTTCCCATTAGCTTTCCCAAATTGCTTCGTTGGGTAGACATAATGGAATGTTTGTCTCTTGACTTTTTCCTGTCCTTTACCCATTGAATTAGAATGTTTTTCCTTGGGAATTTCAAAAGTTTGTTGGTTGGTAAATTCACTATCTCTTTCAGCACAGACATCACATTTAAAGTTGTCACTAGTTGATGAGAATCCCAAGCCACTTTTATCACCACTGACTTTTTGGGACTCAAATATATTCTCTATAGTGAAACGAGAATTGGACCACTCATTTGTAATCTTTTTAAGATCAGTAATTTGAGCAACCAATTCATCGTTTTGAACTTTAAGAAGTGAGTTCTGTTCTGTTAGAAAAGTGTTTTTAACAGTAAGAGGAGTCATGCTCTTTATCTGCTCCTTAAGGAGGGTGAGTTCAGATTTAAGTAGAGATTTCTCGGTCTTAAGCTGGGAAATTTCATCACATGATAGTGCTAAAGCTTCCTTCATACTATCAAATCTAGTAATTACCTTTTCAGCCTTCTTGAACAATTTTTCTTGTTTAGCAATCACTTCATCATTGATTTTGGAGATTGGAGCAGTTGGTTCAACCTGTGGTCTAATGTATGCTCATTTTCTCAATTTGTTCCTTGCTCCAAGATCACATCGTGAGAATAGCAATCCACCATCGTTTTGAGCCGGAGTGAGAAATCCTTGTTCAACGAGCTCGCTGATGGTTGGTCCTTTCTTCTTTTTCACTTCTTGAAAACCTGCAGATTTCTTGATAGGTTTATTCAAGGCATTCATATCGGGAACATCCTTGGAGAAGTCATCATCAGAATCATAAGCATCAACTTCATCATCATTTTCCATCAAACAAACGAGTCCATCATCGGAATCTTCATCGCTCTCATCGGAGTCTGTTTCAATCCAAATGTTGTGCTCATTTGCTGGTGCTTCTTCTTCAGCAACCATTCCCTTGTGACGAGTGAGCTTGGGAGTGAATTTGGGAGTATGGCTGCTCTTTTTCTGCATATATTCAAATTTGGGGATCGGGCAGCTTGATGCAAAATGTCCGGGTTTCCTGCAATTAAAACAAACAATATCTTCTTTCCTTTTTGAATCACTGCCCCTTGAAAACTTTTGAGGAGCTTTGCTGGTAGATCCTTGAAATTTGTTGGTTGATCCGGGTCTTGAGAATTTTCTGAACTTTTGAAATTTCTTCACAAATAAAGCGAAGTCTTCATCATCCATGTCTAATAGCTCAGAAGTAGAAATTTTGGGATCAGAACTTTTCTCATCTTGTACAGGCGCAGGAACAGGCGCAAGTGCAGGCGCAGTTTCTCTGTGCGCCACCATAGCCATAGATTTTGATTTTCCTTCAGTTTCGCTGATTCGCTGAAGTTTGAGTTAGTAAACTTTGAGATTTGCATAAAGGTTCCTTAATGTCCATACATCTAAAGTTCCAGCGTCTTCAAGAGCGCTAGATTTATGTAGGTATCTTGATCCAAAAGCTTGTAGAACATTTACATTCAAATCTTTGTTAGTAAACTTCATGCCAAGTGAAATACATAGATTGATAATTTCACAGTAGCGTTCATAAGTTTGCCTCAAGTTTTCACCGGGGAGTTGAGAGAAGTTGTTGAATCTCTTTTGTACTTCGTATTTCTTGTTCTCCTTGCAGACGGTGTCTCCTTCAATATGCTCTTCAATAGCATCCCATAGCTCATTAGCAGTAGCACAATGTATGACTTGTTGTTTCATAGCCGTGCTTAGAGTGCTTAGAAGAATGTTTCTTGCTTTGCAGACGGTGTCTCCTTCAATATGCTCTTCTAATTTCTTCCTCAGTCCATTCTTCCCTTGGTTTGAGAACTGTAGGTTGGGCAGCGTTGGTGCGTGGATTTGGATTCGCCTTCATCGGAATATAAGGTCCATAAACGACTGTGTCATGGAGCCTTTCATCGATTGAGTTGAGATGAGTCAATATGCTGAATTTCCACACGTCAAAATGATCTTCATCAAAGACCGGAACGTGAGTGTAGTTTGCAGTTGCCATAGGTTTTGAGTTTGCCATTTAGAATCGGCACCCAAGCTGTTAAGCTTGAAAAACGAAAAATGTTTTATAAAGGTGTTTGCTCTGATACCACTTGTTGGTCCCAAAGGGCAACAAGGGTATGAAAAATAGCTAGAGGGGGGGTGAATAGCTGTTTTAATATTCTTTTCGTACCCTTGATAAACTCAATTGCAAATGCGCACTTTATCAAGTAAGCGTTATGAAATGCGCCTAAGTGAGTGAGTGAAATGCACAGCGGAATTTAGTAATGAAAATAGGCGCAAAGTGTGATAAAGGGGCGCACACACACTCTAAGTATTTTGGCTCAAAGTGGTTGAAATAAGGAACTAAGGCAAATGAAATAACAACACAACACAGTTCAATCAACCAATCTACAATGAATAAACAATCAAATAGTTAGATATGATATGACTTGAAAGGAAATAGCAAGATAATAAGTACGCGCTATTTGGAGAGGTTCGATTGGGAAAATGATCTACGTCCTCTACCAAGATGGTTAGTCTTGGATTTCTAATGGAGATCTTATATAATGAGAGAGTGTTACAAATTACAATCGTTTGAGCTTATACACTAACTCAAGATCTAATATTCTATGAAAGAACAAATCCTAGACAATAACCGGTGTATCTCTAAAAGAAAGATCTAAGTGATCAAACTTAAAGAGGTGAGTGTGTGATTTTAGATTCAAGGCTCTTTAGATCTTTATGATTTAGAGCACAATGAAACTAAAGTGTTATAGCTAGAAGATCTGGGCTAAGGATGAAGGTATGAAGATGTTCTTGAGAAATTCTGGAAAAACGAAGGCAATCTTCAAATCTTCAACAAATGCTTTGAGAGAGAAATTCTTGAAGTTCTTAGCAAAACTCAGCAACTTCAAAATGTTGAAGTTATGGGGTATTTATAGTGAACTTCCAAAAACTAGCCGTTGGAAATCCTTGGTGAGTCAGAGAAAGGACGGATGTGCTGTCGCTCATTGAGTGGAGCACGTGTCCTTTTATAGCCGTTAGACACATAACATAAATATGACTGTTATGGACAGGTGTCCTTAGATGCGGGTGCATACGTGTTATTTAACCACCGTTGGATCATTGGCGTAATTTGAATTCTCTTCAAGTCTTTGAATCTTTAATAAATCACTGAGTGTTGAATAAACACTTTGAGGCGCGTTGAGCAAAGAGGCGCATAAATACTGCGCGCGCTAAGGCATATGGCGCATGGCGCGTAGAATTAAAATGAGGCGCATAGCATTTCTTAGAAGAATGCTTATATGCGCGCGCTAGAAGGCGCATGGCGCATAGGCGCATGGCTCTACTCAAAATGTGATTTTCTTGAATCTTGATCTTCTTGCCCTATTACTAAGCCTAGTCTATAACAATGAACAACCTAAAAAATGAAGTATAAATACTTCTTACATGTGGGTCTAAAGTCCATGAAATAAAACTTAGGTCATGGATCAATCAAATCTAATAAATCCTATTACATTAAAACTGAGATATATGTGGGCATACCCAACAGATCATCTTGAGATCATTGGGTATTCTGACTCCGACTTTGCTGGATGCCAAGACAGCCGTAAATCAACGTCTGGTTATGTCTTCACATTAGCCGGTGGAGCAATTTCTTGGAAAAGTGCCAAGTAGACACTCGTAACTTCCTCTACCATGGAAGCCGAGTTTGTTGCTTATTTCGAGGCATCCAATCAAGCTATATGGCTGCGTAAGTTTATTGAGGGACTGCGAATTATCGATAGTGTCGAAAGACCTATTAAGTTATATTATGACAATCGGGCAGCGGTCTTGTACTCCAACAATAACAAGAGTTCATCAAAGTCTAAGCATATAGACATTAAGTTTCTTGTTGTAAGAGAAAGAGTACAAAATGAACAAATATAAATACAACTTATTGGAACAAACTCCATGTTAGCGGATCGGTTTAATAAGGCGTTATCACCTTTAGTGTTTCACGAGCATGTTGCTCATATGGGTGTAACAACTTTTGATAACATTTAAATATAGTTGGAGTTTATGTTGTTCTTTCATTAATTGTTCTATTATCATTTAAAGTTTGATCTCATTTGGTTAAGTTGGACTAGTTGGAAGAATGTGTATATATTCATTATGTTCCATGCTACACATCTACATTTTTTTATCTATATCATTTAGTTGGTTTTGTATACGTAATTATTGTGGGTTTAGTTGTGAATCAATTACAACGACTGCCCCTTTAGTCCTTATACTTGTATGACTAATGGACGGGATTGTTATGGATGACAACAAGGTTCACATAAGGGTTGTCATTTGTATTATACTTGTGATTTTAAGGAAAGATATAGTTATGCAACCCGAGTGGAAGATTGTTAGAACATGGATTGCATAACAAGTCATCTTGTAATTCCATACATGAAATCATACTTATAATGTTAATATAAAGTGTAGTGAATCAAATAATGTGTAGAATTCCTGAGATGTAATTTTACCTATTTATGATAGGTAAAATGGTAATTTCACATCGCTTAATATAAAAGGGTGTAGTCCCTAAATGAAGTGCCTATTTGTTTCATATATAAAGGGTTCTCCATCAGCCCTAGAAACATACTACATACATTCATTACTCTCTCAATATTCTCTTCATTAAGTGTTAAAGAAGACAGGAGTAAAGGCACAATCATTTAGAAGAACTCTGTCCCCTACAATTGTTCTTCATCTTTTCTCCCTAAAGACAACATCATGGATTCAACAGGTATACGCTTCCGCCTTCATCTCCTTCTCTAACTTATTCCATATTTGAGTATGGCATTCATGGGATTAAAATTGTTCCAACAGTATGTATACACTTTAATGCTTGTATATGTGTGTGTCCAGATCAGTGGCAATAGAGGTACGCGTTCGAAAGCCAGACGAGAGTATGAAGGTGGAAGAGGATAAACGAGAGTAACATATAGGTATGGCGAACATGATTTCCAGGCTATATATGGTATACGTGTCGCGCCCCAGACCCGTGGTCCTATTTGGCCCCACGCTCGGGACACGAATGGAAGACGTTATAAAACACTTTTGAAAATTTTTCGCAATATACTTTCATAAAACTTAACAAAACCAACACCTGAAGTTCCAAGACTTCCATTCTACTTTTAAACAGACTTTACAAACGAAAGTACTTAGCCCGAAGGCTTACAAACCTTTATACAAATGTACACACACCAACATTATCCAAAATATAGGTGTTACAAAATGATGAAGTCACGGAAACTCTACCCAAAAGGTTATACATCTATGTAATGTAACCTTGACCAAAACAAATCCCAACTCTTACCACTTTCAACGTCCTCCCGTCAAAGTGTCCTAGCCCCTGGACTCGCCTTTATCTAAAACAGTAAACAAATAAGGGGTGAGAATAAATCTCAGTAAGCTACTAAAATGCAACTACGTTACATGCTGATATGATAATCATAAAGAAACAATATCAACAAATAATCATATAGCATATAACATGAGAGGCTCCCTATCGCAAACCGTCCCATACCGGTTGGAAATAACGACCAACTCATCATACAACACATAGTGTAGGAATAAACATTCCTACGAGAATACCAAGCCAAGGTTTACCGAAATAACATAACCATCTGAGAAAACCATCTGAGAAAACCATCTGTCTAAAACCATCTAAGCAGCATAAATAGCTGAAGCCGGGATCCCGAAAACCAAATCATAACCATAATAACCAAAGTTCTCGAATCAAACATAACCATCTGAGAAAACCATCTGTCTAAAACCATCTAAGCAGCATAAATAGCTGAAGCCGGGATCCCGAAAACCAAATCATAACCATAATAACCAAAGTTCTCGAATCAAACATAACCATCTGAGAGGTATCAACAAAGCAGCACAATGGCTGAAGCCGGTTCCAGAACCCAACAATCACAACAACAACAATAGCGGGAGAAAATGACACGAAGTCATACCCCTAAATGCTCACGCGAGGGAGCGAGTTCATCCCATCCAAGGCCAATCTGGACTGGGGAAATAGGTCCAGTGGAAAAGCCTTAATGCTTTCCACCTCCACTCGATAACACCCAAACCTGGGGAAATAGGTCCAGTGGAAAAGCCTTATAGTGAACTTGGCTAGTGTGCCACTATAATTCTTTCCACCTCCACTCGATAACACACAAGACCAGCTGGACTTTCGAAAAAGAGCACAATAATAAATACTTGCTAAAACAACAACAACCGGGGCAATAATTCTAAACAAGAAACCAAGCCAAACCTATCAAAAGATGCAAACACGTTACTCATAAAAGAGTTCACAACACAATCCTTTACCATTGACATTAACTCACAACACAAGCTTGTACCTATTCACAATTAATCCAAAACACATCAAAAGGATGTTCCATAATACCCATGTAATACTTAGTTAAATTCCACAACACATATGTTCACAAAGGAACCAACTCTACCACTTTGGTGTTTCACAACAACCATCTAGGTACTCTAGGACATTGCCTAAGACTTAGACCAAGATTGAACTCTCAATCACTTGAATTGAACAACTCAACTTTACTAGCAACACTGGGCGGTCGCCCACACCAGACTGTGCGGCCACCCTGTTCCACGACAAAACTTTTCAGATAGCTTGTGCGGCCGCACGCCCTATTTGGGCAGCCGCCCACACCCCTCGACAGGCCAAAACTTGAATAAATTATACTCCCTTCGTTTCACCGTCTCACAAGTATAATTATAATTTTTCTAATATACTAATATACTCATTTAGGGATACTTTTATTCATTCCCCCGTCCCTCGAATAATAGTATAATTTTTATAATATACTTATTTAATATTTAACTCAAGTTAATATTTTACCGTCCCACGAGTAGGAGTATACTTTTATTAACATTTCAAATCACCTTAACATGTACCCAGGACATACATGTAACCTTTCAAAACCAACTTACTAAATACTCCCTTTGTCCCAATTAAACAAGTATCACAAATAAATTATTTTCACAATAATTTCACTACATATCATACATATAGCAAATATATGACCATTTTACTATTTAAAGGGAGATTAGTAACTTACCTATTCCGGAAAAGTATCGAAGAAAATATATTTGAACCGGTAGATATGATCTATTCAACGCCCTGAACAACTTTATATATTTAGAGTTCAAAACGGAGAAGTAAATAATTTGATAGGAATTTTTATATGAATTATTCTTACCTTTTTCTTCTTCTCTACGAACACAGAGGGAGTAGTTTTGTTTTAGGGTGTGCTTGTACTGAGAGAAGGAATGAGATGTACATCCCATTACAAGATATTTATGCTTCCTACAACTTTCCTTACTAACCTCCCCTTAATTTCTAAATTCCACTAAAGGACTCATTTGATAAATTCCTTTTAAGCCCCTAACAACATTAACTCCATTAACTCCCAAAACAATATTATAACTAAAAATTATGCTAACACATATAATCAAGTAATATATGAAATTTCATGAAAATAATATTTAACACATAAAATGCACAAATAATTCCCATTTTAATATTAGAAAATTAGGGTGGATTTTGGGGTCGTTACAATACGAGAGTTTTAGAACAGTACCAGATCACCACCCTCATTCACCCAGAGAATATAAAGAAGAAGAAGAAGAAGAAGAAGAAGAAGAAGAAGAAGAAGAAGAAGAAGAAAATCGAGAAAATATTTTGTAAGTGTTGCAGTTCACCTGCCAACCTTTTCAAGTTACGTTTTTTAATTATCTGTGCATTGCTATTTCGGCATATACGAAGAACATCAAAAATATAGCTGAAACTAAGACGAAGGCAATGGCCGAGTCATTGGAGTTGGCAGAGAAGAGTTTCTTGGAGCAGTACGGAGAAAAGGCTTTAATGCTTGCAGTATTCAATTTCTGTCCCCCGTGCCCTATTACGTCTAGTCTCAACCTTGGTGTCATGCCAAACACAGATGCATTGCAAGACAACCTAGTCGATGGCCTTCAAGTTCTGAAAGATATGATGATCAACGGTTCCTAGAAATCCTCATGCTTTTCTCATGAACATTGGTGGTCAAATAGAGGTAAAATTCAATCATTTTGTCACCCCTGTTGTATTGCAAAGATGGTCTCACTTTGACTTCTATGGTCAGCTCAATTGAACATTGACTATAATTTAATGAAAATTCAGTTATCGTTATGCAAATCTAAAAATTTAGGGTTAATCTCACTTTACTACCCCAATGTTTACATGTTGTATTGATTATGGGCCTATGATTTTATATTTCTCACTTTAGAGCCCAGACTATCATTTTTGTAGCAATTCAGAGCCCACGTAAGAGTTTTGTTAGATTTTAAACGGGAAGTTGCATATTCCATCTAAAATCCATTTTCTCTGGGGTTTTTTGGTCTTTTCAAGTCATTAGTATATTTAAGTCTTCAAACTCTCGACTTATGAAACAATTTTCCAAACAAAAAACTCATAAAGTAATTCTTTTTTTATTTATTTATTTTAAAAAATATTTCCCCTACAATTTAATAGACCCAAACAAACTGTTCATGAGTTAATGTGAAAGTTCTTTTAATTGTGAGTATTCTTATTATTGTTATTTTTTTGATTTCTTTTCCTTGGTATGTCTATAACTTGGAAAGAAAGTTAATTTAAAATTTAAAATTCCAATTTCCCCAAATTTTTGAAAGAAAAAAGTTAATTTACGAATCACTCAAACATAAAAAAAAAAATGCTATCAGAACACAAACATAGTGACTTAAAGATAAGTTGTGAGTCAATTGATCACTCTTGACATTAAAATGAGTGATAATTTGAGCAACAATATCACCGAAACTTTCAAATCAAACCAAAGCTAATGAACCTGGGATTGATTTGGGTGTACTGCCAAACTATCATTGTTCAACCATTATTCTTGTGAAAATATCAAATGCCCAAGAGAAAATGGGTGTTAGGATGTGATCTTCCAACTTTCTATTCAAAATATAATGGAGTGTTCGTTTAGGCCTTAGATTGATACGAAAATGAAAGTTCAGGCTTTAAAGTGAGGAAAAATAAAACTATAGGCCCCAAAATGATTCAGCGTGTAAACCCTGGGGTGGTAAAGTGAGATTATCCCAAAAAAATAACTGATGGTGTGTGGAGATTGGACCTGTTGAGGAGCTCATAGGCGAAAAAACACCGAGATTATACAAAACGATGGCTAATTATACTGATCTTTATCGCAAAGCAAATGAGCTTGGAAGGAGTTGTTGGAAATGGGTTTGACAAAATGTGGTTTGACCACATTTTGACCCAATTTTCAAAATAGTTTCATTTTTTTTAAATGAAAATAAGTTGCTAATTTGAAATCTACATTTTGTGTAGATTAGGAAAATGTTTTTATTTGCTCAAAACTATTTCCAGTTGAATGAGAAATTAATGCTAAAAATGTGCAACTTGAATGGGTTTATGAAGAGTTAGAAATATGGAAAGCCATGTATCCCACATTAGTTGGAAAATGAAAAGGATGAGAGTATTTAATATAGCTCATCTAAAGAAGTACCAATCAAGTGTGGGCTTCCTACCATACAAGTTAAGTGGGCCTTTGGGCCAACCATGCAAGCTAGTGGTCAATTGGGCTAATTTTGGACTAGATCAATATTGACTAATGACCCGCGAAGGGCGGAATGAGCGGTTTATGGCGCACTTTGCACGTACGCATCGGTCGCTGTGGAGCCTTAAAGTTTTGACGGTCCAGGTAGGTGGGCCGAATATGGGCTTGGAGTGGCGGATCGGATGGCAGATGGAGCGGTAAGGGGTTGCACCCGTTCACACTGGATCGGGCCGGTTCGCTGAATCTGGTGCCTCGATCAAGTGTGATCCAACGGCCAGGATTGATCCGTTCCTAATTGTGCCTATTCCCCCACAGGTCCTTTTGACTCTTCAGAAACTATAAATAGCCCCTCCAGGATGGTTAATTCCTCATTCCAATCATTCAGTGATTAAGTATTCTAATAGCAATAGAGAGAGCATCTTGAAGCATTAAAATTCCCTTCAAGTCCAAAAGTTCCAAACATTCAGATTTTTTCGCTGAGGTCGTTAATTTGGAGTGCTCCTATTAATGATAGTTAAAGTCGTTGCATCTTACGAGAAGATTGCCAGTAACCATTAGCACCAATGCGGGGCAATTACTTCTTACGGAGATTGTGTCCAACACAAGCCTCGAATAAAATCCGTCCCCATTTTGCATTTAATATTTCTGTCATTTTCAAGAAAGCCGTTATTTTCCCTATAACAGGAGTCACATTGCTAATATTAGAAGATTTTGATAGAATTTAAATACCTACTTATGTTGCAACATCCTTTATACTTAAAGGGTGGTGCGTGGAAATGAAACAAAAGAAAGAAAAGGACAAGTGAAATGAAACAACCCAACAACTAAGACATTCAAAAAAAAAAAAAAAAAAAAAAAATGACAAAGATCTAAAACCATGGGTTTGGCATTAGGCGATTCCGGTAATGGTTTTGTGTTACGTTACGTTGTAGCCAATGGCCAGGATGAGAAGCATTCTCATTCTCATGTTTTAGCATCTACGTCCCGAATTAATTTGCCTCGAGATAAGTCTCACATATGCCAAATAAATCCCTACCCTTGATTTTAAAGCAAGCAAATGTGTCTCAAACCATACCTAGACCTTTAGTTGCCGCGGAGCACCGAAAAGAAGCACAAAGAAATTGTGTAGGGAGAAAGAAAACACCAAAAAGAGTCTCACGCAGTAATTGTGTAGGGAGAGAAAAAAATGCCAAAAGTAGCTTATGGTTGTGTAGATGGAAGGGGTTATATAGCAAATTCATCACCACCTTCACCCTCCCAGTAAAAGAAAACTGAGAAAGTTCTCACCAGTTGGAGCATGGCAGCATCAGTATCAACAACACTGATTTCAAATGGCAGCGGTGAAGTGCTTCAACACAACAGCGGAGATCCGTCCCAAGCAAGGCCATTTCTAGATGTTCCGGTTGTCGACCTTAGCTGCATTTCGTCACAATTCCCAGCAGGAAGAAAACAAGAAGAATTGGAAAAACTTCGATCAGCTCTTACCTCATTTGGCTGCGTTCAGGTAATACATTTCATTTTTACCCCGAGCATTATTCAGATTCAAGTACCTATATGCCCTGTGCTGCATGCTTCAACGATAATATATATTTCTCCATATAAACTACTACATCCGTCCCAAAATGAATGCCATAAAAATTTGCAAATGTACTCTTGATGGAGAGCAAATTTGAAAGTTTTTTGACATTCATTTTTGGGACGGAGGTAGTATATTTTCTTTAAACAAAAGGAAGCACAGCTCGGGCATAGCAAACCATGATTTGCTATTGGCCAAACAAGATGCTCCTCAAAAAAGGGAGCCCTCAACCTGGAAAAATATGCTAGTACTAAGAATCATGGAATGTGTTCATATTCCTACATAACATGATCATTTTGGTTTTGATTTGCTAGTTGATCGATCATGGATTGACAAGTTCAATCCTAGATCAAGTGCACGAAGTAGGCAAACAGTTCTTTGCCCTTCCAGTGGAAGAGAAGCTCAAATATTCCAAAGCAGACAACAAAGCTGAAGGATACAAGATGCACCCAGTAACAAAAAGCCAAATTCTTGACTGGGCCGAAAGATTGTTCCTTTATGTACACCCTGAAGATCAAAGAAAGCTCAACCTATGGCCCCAGAATCCTGAAACTTTCAGGTATCAATTTCATCATCCTAAGGAGAGAGAGAGATTTACTGAAAGAATATCTTACCACAAATCGTACTTGCAGGGGAATTTTGCATGAATATAGTACCCGCGTGAAAAGTTTAGCTGAAACTGTTTTCAAAGCAATGGCAGAGTCATTGAGCTTGGCACAGAACAGTTTTCTCGACCAGTGTGGAGAAAAAGATTTGGTGCTTGCAGTATTTAATTTTTATCCCCCATGTCCGACGCCTGATCTCAAGCTTGGTGCCAAAGCACACACAGACAGATCATCAATTACACTTCTTTTGCAAGACAAGGAAGTGGAAGGCCTTCAAGTAATGAAAGATGATGGGTGGTTTCGGGTTCCCATTGTCCCTCATGCTCTTCTCTTGATTATAGGTGACCAAGTTGAGGTAACTATTTTGGATACAAAAGCTACTTTTCTAACAATAACTACTCCTTCCGTCCCAAAATGAATATCTAAAGAAATTACAAATTTGCTCTTGATCAAGAGCAAATTTGAAAAAAAAAAAAAAAAAAAAAAAAAAAACATTTTTGGGACGGAGGGAGTAATTGTGGCATAACTAGTTTCCTTCCTAATTGGGGTTCACCTGTGCAGATAATGAGTAACGGTGTGTTTAAGAGCCCAATGCACAAGGTGGGGACGAATTCAGAAAGGGAGAGGATGACTGTCGCAGCGCTCTGTATGCCGGAATTAGATAAGGAGATTGGGCCAATTGAGGAGCTCATAAGCGAGGAAAGCCCCAGACTATACAAAAGGATCACTAGTTATGTTCGTACCCATCACAAAGATGATGCCAAGCTCTAAATCACAACCATTGCTAGTATTATCATGTTTTATTGTTCCATATGTACTAAACTTAGAGCTTTATTTTAAGTTGAATAATTCATCTTGACAACTTGTAATGAACGAAGCTACCAGGAAAGAAGCATGCATTATGAGTATAAACTTCCACAGGTCCAAGAATGAACAATCTTCATTTGAATTTAAGCAATGGTTACATGAGGATGAAGAAGAAAATTTCCTCAAATAACTAACCCACTCAAAGTGCAAGAGATATAACCAAATAATGAAGTTAAAACCTACACCTACTGCCACCATCTACTTTAACTAAGTCTCGGTATTGAGCATCATTTAGTACAACCAATGCACTACCGAAAAAATCTCTACAAACTGCAGGCTAGAGTAACTAGAAATATCCATACCAGCGCATAAAGCAACAGCACGTCTTCTTTGCTCTTTGTTTCGTCAAGCGACACACTGCCTAACCACACCTTCAAAAAATAAAATTAAAAAAAAAAAAAAGGACCATAGTTTGTCAAATCAATGAAATGAAAGATAAACAAGGATTTTTAACGCTATCAAATGCACTACAAAATATGCTAAGGTCATATCAATATTGCTATAGTTGTAATGAAAGGTAAACATGATAAACACTCCCATCATATCATGAATATGTCATGTTTAACAGGTCAATTTCTATTTAAGATTGTCGTTTAACTTGTTCGTACCTCCTTGAAATTGACAAGAATTGTATCCTCGTTAAGTAGAGAAACTGTTTATTTAAGGGGACAAACCAAAAATGGAAGAAAAAGAACAAGTAAATCATCTAAACAAACTACTATCATAAAGAGCCAGAATACTTTACATAATACTACCTCCGTCCCAGCTCAATGTGCACTGTTTGACTTTTTTGGTCAATTTGACTAAACTTTGACCTTAATTTCATGAAAATCTATATATCTATATGCGATTTTGAAAGATGCTATTGATACTATTTCTAACAATAAAACAATAACAACTTTTAAAACTGTATAACAATAGCTAGATTTTCACAAAATAATGGTCAAAGTTCGAATGAATTGACCACATGAACAGTAAAAGTGCACATTGAGCTGGGACGGAGGTAGTATTAAGTAACTATTTCATCCGAGTTTTAAGCATCTTCAGCAATACAGAAATGTCAACTTGCTCCTGAGTCCTACCATTTGTAACCATCAAAGAGAAAACATCCATATACTACTTGACAATCTGAAAGACCACCATCTGATTTGACGGAATGCCAACACTTGTTCTGATCTGATATCTATAAACTTGAGAATTCTAGCAATATTGAATGTTCAACAGCGACAAAACTAAGGAATTATACACACACACACACACACACATATATATACATGTATATATATATATGTGTGTGCGTATATTTGTGTGTGTATATACACATATATAACGAACAAGAACACAGCAACCAGACCAAGCTGCTTGTGTGTAAGCTCGCTGTGATGTGGATGGATGGCTAACCATGGAATATGTCTCAAATATTTTCTGATATTTCGCACGATTAAATATAAAAACTATGCTTCAGAATCCTCACAACCAACCCTGTACGGTAAACTCTGTGTGTGTGCGTGTGTGTGTGTGTGTGTGTGTGTGTGTGTGTGTATCACCCAAGTCAAAACGATGTTTGGAACCAACTTATTCAACTCGAATTAAATAGATTTGGTATTTAGATGCCGTCTTTATTTGGAAGCTGGAATCACATTATCACTACCTAACCACCAGCAGGTGGATCAACGAAAATCAGATACCAGACCCTTATTTCCCGAGAAGTTCATTTAACTAGATGACATGAGCTCTAAAATATTACATAGTATTGATCAATCTCGCTCCCATGACAGGCCCTTTTCTCAAATCATTTTGCAGCTACGTAAGACATCAAGATTGAAGTAGATGCACGTTTTTACTCATGAAGCAATGTTTACAACCATTACGATCAGTCAATGGATATATAAACAGGTATATGTGCCAAGTAGTGACACAACAATCAATGAGATAAACAACTAAAATCTGCTTTTATACCACTAAACACACAACAAGTGTCATTTGCAAAAACAATACAATCAGGATAAATTAAAGAGCCAAAACTTCTCAATATCATACCAGAAATGAAACAGCAACTGCATCAACTCTGATCGGTATCTGAAGGGGGAGGTAATGCAGACTGCACAGGTCCACTTGGAGGTAGCTTAGACAAGGTTGGTCGCATCTCTTCCGTCTTTCCGAACAACTGCTTCCTCAAAACATGATGCAAGTGCCCAAACAACTCAGTCTTTAGCGATTCAAACGCTAAGTCCAACCGCTCCAACTCTTCCATAGCATTTTTATTGTACATAAATAGTCCATAGTACAAATCAAAACTATCACTTGAAGTATTATCTACCAAATCCAATAATTTCTCGTACCCCTTAGTATTAATTGGCGTTGACTCTAATCTCAACTTCTCAAGAATCCTCCCCATAGTATGAGTTATAAACTGAGAACCAGCAGCATACTTGTCGTGTTCTGCACACGACATTTCCTCCATTCTACACCCTTCTTTTGCAAATACATCGAGAAACCTATCACACCTCAATACCCTAGACTCCTCATTACCAATTCTAACCTTTTCGTACACAAATGGCAACCCATTCCAACTATCTTTTCCACTTTCTGGCCCAAACATGGGGTGAGTGCACAAAATATCGAAATGCGAGGGTAAATGTTGTAAGAAGAGATTTTTGGGGAACTCTTTGACAGACAATACATCAACGAATAGCGTGCTACGTTTGAGTCTCTGAATTGGCAGTGAGCGGAAGACTCTTTCAGTAGAAATAATTGAGCTACAGAGTAGAATTACCTCGGGATGCTCCTCGCATAGATCGTCCACGTCTCGGAAGAATGAGACATTGAGTTTTGATGCGACGGCGGAGTAATCAGATCGAGAGTGGGCGAGAACAGTGTGGCCTTGGCGGACTAAGGTTTTGGCGAGGAATTGGCCGAAGTTGCCAAATCCGACAATGGCGATTTTGAGTTTGTTGGATTTTTCGAATTGGTCGGATATTCGGGACTCTAGGTCAAACGGCTGGGCGGCGTCGAGGGCCAGGATGCGGAGATGGCACGGACGAATGGGTAATGTCATGCGAGGAAGCCGAGGCGGCGAAGGCGGAAATAGAGATAGGTGTTGATGGTGGCGGCGAGTGAGAGAAAGGTGGGAGAATTTGGCGGTGGTGGAAGGGCGGGGAGAGGAGAGAGAAAGCATGTTTATTTTTGTGATGGGGCGGCGGAGTCGTAGGCGGCGGAGGCGGCGGGGAAGCAGAGATTTGGGTGGGAAATGAAAGTTTTTGAGACGTGGGGGTCTTGCTCTATGATAATACTTTCCCAAAAGTCAAAACAGTTGAAGCCCATTTTGAACGGGGCATTTCCTGTCGGTCCAGATTTCCAGTATCAATTTTGTGTGTCACTCTCTATGTCATTATAATATCAACCGTTTATATGCTTGCATAATATCAACATAATGATAATCCTAATGACTGCTAGTCGTTTGATCACTAGTAGCGCAGAGAGGGACACAAAGTGGCACATGAGATCATGACTCATTTCTTGTAAGGCCAAGAGCTTACATTCAAATCCAAAAAAAGAACCACAAGATTTAAATTACCTCAGAAATAAGAAGATTGAAATGCACATATCCCACCAACCTTCACTTTTTTTTGTCAAATCTCAGTTAGCTCTTATAACTAACATATAAGACGTTGGCCTCTTAAAATGTAACATATAATAGTAAAATAAAAAAAAAAGTCATCCTCGTTGCTACGTGAATCATCATCTTTAAATGACAAATATACAAAACAAAAACATGAAAAATGAAAAGAAAAACATAAACAACAGCACAACTGTTCTAATCTAAATAAATTGAGATTACAAAAATTGTGTTGTTGAAGATTGAGTATGGAAGAAAATAAAAGTTTTTGGGTTGAGAGAGAGAAGTTGAGAGAAGTTTGAAAACTAAGAGACCTTCCCTCCTTATCATTACTACATATGAATTTGAATAATAATTTAGGTTATGTTAATATCTATAAAAAATTAAAGTTTATTATCATTTATTGATGGCGTATTAATAATACATTTTAAATTTTTATTGATATGATTAACTAGTTTAAAATTATTGCTCAAAGTTCATTCGCAGTAATGATAAAAAGAAAATGGGACATCATTTTAAGACATACATAGAGTAATTAAATTGAATTCAAGTTTTAAATTTGTGCATTTTATGATACTTTTACCCATTTTTTTTTCTTGAAATAATTTCCAAAGGCTTCGTCTGTTAGAGTGATGCGTTTCAAATGGGAAAGAAAAAAAAAAAAAAGCTTTTTGCTAATTAAGGTTTCGTCTGGTAGAGTGGCGCCAGCTTTTTGCTAATTAAGCGTCTCAATTGAGAGTTTTCAAGCGGAGCTTTTTAAAAATATTGGCTCTTTTTAGCCGCTCAAAATAGTAGCGTCCAGAAAAAGTCATCGTTTTAAAAAAATCTATGTTTTTTAAAACAATTCACTAGACGAACCCTCTAAGCGTCTCAATGGAGAGTTTCATGTTGGAATAGAGGACCAACCGGGAACTAGCGATCGGAGCAAAGAAGAAAATCACGTCGGAGGGACTGATGGTCTGGGCGACCGCCCAGGATCATTGTGGGCGACCGCCCACTTTATCAGAAGGATCATCAGTGAGGAACTTGGTTTGGGCGACCGCCCAGAGGCATTGTGGGCGACCGCCCAAGTGTCGGGCAGGTCTGGTCTGAGTCGATTTTTGGGCCAGATTTCAGGTTTCTTTGTCCGTCTAGGGTTAGGTTTTATTCTAGGATGCATATATAAGCAATGTTCCGCCCCATACTCATTGTAACTCCATATTTAACATATTATAGTGCAAGATCCTGGCTTGGTAGTGCCCCCAGACGTAGTCAAACATATTGACGAACTGGGTAAACAATTTTTTGTGTTCTTTTGTCTTTTTCGCTTTGGTTATCTATTTCTTGTGCTTGTTTGTGGTGCGGTGATTCTTGCGATTTGCTTGGGTGTTGGGTTGGGAATGGCTTTTTCCACAACATTTCATGCATAAATTTTTTAAAATCTTAGCCTTTTTTAGCCGTTCAAAATAGTAGAGTCCAAAAAAAGTCTGTTTTGAAAAACCTATATTTTTAAAATTGTGCAGCAGACTAAAATTACTTCATAACGGAATGAGAGTATGTGAATATTTCTTTTCGAATGACATACTGCACATCGCATAAATATTACTCCCTCCGTCCCAGAGATTTTGTCTACCCTCTAATCGGAGATAAAGAAATGGGGAAAGTGATATAAGTGTTGTGAGTATAAAAGTAAAGTAGAAGAGAAAATGAGTGGAAGGGAATAGTAAATTGATTGGTGTTGTGAGTATAAAAGCAAGTAGGAGAGAGAATGAGTAGGAAGAATTGTAAAGATTCTTTGTTATTTTAAGAAGTGGACATATACTCTGTAACAGACTAAAAAGGAAAGGTAGACATATATTCTGGGATGGAGGGAGTACTATAGTTTTATTCTTAAATTGAAGCCAAGTTTATGCATTTGAATATTTGGATGCTAAGTCCATAAATGAATCCAAATTACATTTTTCAAATATATATTTTATGTGTTCCGCGATAATGCATTTTTCTTTGTTGGGATAATACCTTTGAATTTGGGACGCCAAGTTAGAGGATTATACAATAGGAAAATTTGTAAATCCAAGACGGAGCAGGATTACAATAAGGATTGGTTAGTCTTTTTGGGATAAAGACTTTTGTACTCCTTATTGGTTCAGAGTTAGGGATTATTAGTTAGTCCTTTTAGGAAAAGGACTTTTGTAATCCTTATCATGAATTATTATTAATCCTTTTGGGATAATAAAAGTTATTCATTATGTCTTCACGGTTAGGACTCTATTAGTATAAGGGTTAATTACAATTTAGGGCCTGAACTCCATAGGGTGTTTCCCAAGCGGGGCTCCAAATATATTGTTTGGCGAATCAGGGCTTGACATGCATTTTTTTCACCAATTCGGCATTTTTTGACGAAAATCGTTACAAAAATCATTTAAGTAACACGTGACGAACACATGATCAGAAAAAAGGATGAAATTGAAATGGAAACACACTATAAAGGTTAAAATGCAATTATTTCTACTAAAAGGGGTCAAATTCCTTTTTCCCCACTCCAAGCTGTTGTAGTTAGGGTTCATTTCTCAATTGGGGGTGACCGTTGGGGATGCCCGTTTGAATCAATAGGAGTACGAGGTCGCTTCGCCTTGTTTGAGCGACATCGTTTAAATAAGTGTGGGGAGTCTTAAGCGTAGAGTTAGTTATGTGCTTTTATTAATATGTAACGGTGTCGTATTATGTAACGACTTGTCACGCCATTTTGGCTGATGAAGCGTGCCCATGTGCGGAGTATATTATTTCCATGGATGATGATGAATAACATAAGAAAAGTTAACCCAAATTCTCTCTCTTCTTCTTCACGTATTCTCTCAATCTTTCCCTCTTTCTCTGAACCCTAATTCTTCTGATTTGTTCTTCAATTTATCTCTCTCTTTTAATTTTAATTTCTCTCAAATTGGGAATTCATAGCCAGTTCATAACAACTGGTATCAGAGCTCGATCCCGGGAAAGCTTGATAACCATGGTGGATACGCGCTACCAGGCTCTGGAGGCCAGTTACCAAGCTTGTGAAGAAAAGATCACTGGAGTAATTAGTGTGCAGGAGCGTATGGAGGCCACTCTGAAAGTAACCAAAACAGAGTTGGATGAGAAAATGAACAATATGGCTCAGGAGATGGGTAATATGAGTAAGGGTATGGATGATATCATGAATATATTGGCTGAAATGAGAGGCACTCGTGCTGGGAAGGAGAAGGTGGATGAAGGAGAGAAATCCACCCAGGCATCCCACCAAGGTGAGTCCATTCTTGGAGCTCCTCCATCTCACCTAAGGCATGTTGGTCTGCAGAAGAACTTTTTCCAGAAAACCATCCTGGTTGAGGATAATACGGATGTGGAATTCAATGACAGGTATGCAGATAAACTCAGATCTGATAAAACTGTGAATGAGATTTATTAGAAGAACCTCAAATTGGACTTCCCTAAATTTAATGGGACGGACCATAGGGGGTGGTTGAATAAGTGTGATAAGTTTTTTAAGTATAAGGCAGTACCATTGTTTGATAGGGTTGAGTTAGCGACTATGCACTTTGAAGGACCTGCAGAGTGTTGGTACCAAAATTATCAGGATGAGATTGATAAGCTGGAATGGGTAGAGTTTGAACAGGTGGTTGCAGTGAGATTTGGACCACATGCTTATGAGAACATTGAGGGGGAATTCTCTGTGCTTAAACAAGTGGGGACTGTGGTGGACTATCAAACTGAATTTGAAGAGCTTAGGGAAATCATGAAGATGGAAAATCCTTCACTAGAAGAGAAGTTCTATATTAATAAGTTCATTGCAGGCCTTAAGGAGGAGATCAGGTACAGAGTTCAAACACAATTTCCTAATCTCTTAATATGGCTGTAAGTGTTGCCAAATTGGAAGAATCTCATGATGAGGTGATTAATAGGAAACAAAAGTACTCTGCATTCAAACCAAACTATAATTCATACTCCAGTTACAAAACCACTAACACTGCTACTCCCACTAAGTCAACGAGTGGGAGTACATCCTCAGTGAATCAGCCTCCCAAGGTTGAGCCCAGTCAATCCAAACCTAGTTTTCCTTTTAAGCAGCTAACACAAGCTGAGATGCAACTTAGAAGGGATAAAGGGTTATGTTATAATTGTGATGAAGGGTTCAAGTTTGGGCATAAATGCAAAAATAGGCAGATTTACATGCTTGAACTGGATGAGAAAGAAGAGAAGGAGGTTTGGCATGACACTGAGTCTGAGTTGGAAAACAAGGAAGAGAAGGGAAAAGCAAAAACTGAAGCATTTTCCATTTCATTGCAGGCACTATCTAGAAGTGTGGGATTACAAACTATTAAATTGGTTGGGAAGGTTAAAAGGAAATCATTCACAATCCTAGTGGACAGTGGAAGTACCCACAATTTCCTAGATGAGCAGACAGACAATAGATTGGGGTGTGTTACTGAGCCAACTACTGAATTGCCTGTAACTGTGGCAGATGGTAGCCAAATCATTAGTAGTGGGAGGTGCAAAGGGTTTGAATGGGAAGTACAAGGAATTAAGTTTTCATCTGACATGAAGATCATTAGACTGGGGGGATGTGATGCAATTCTTGGTATACAGTGGTTAAAAGCACTAAGTCCTGTCACTTTTGACTTCAGTACCATGGATATGGGCTTTGTATGGGATGGAAATAAACGTGTATTACATGGAGTGGAAGAAGGAGTGGCATTGAAGTACATGAAGGCAGTCACTGCAGAGAAGGAATTGCAGGCCTTACCTTATGGGGCTATCATCCAGCTCTACTCCATAAGTGCAGAATCATCTACAGACCAAATTCCTTCTGTTGTGTGGTCTTTAGTTAAGGGGTACCCAGAGGTGTTTTCTGAACCTAAAGGCTTACCTCCTGAGAGAGCTTATGACCATGCTATACCACTTAAAGAAAGAAGCCAACCAATTCACAAAAGTCCATATAGATGCCCTTACTTCCAGAAGACAGAAATTGAAAAAATTGTCAATGAAATGCTCAGTTCTGGAATTATTCAGCATATTCTAAGTCCCTTTGCTTCACTAGTACTGCTAGTAAAAAAGAAAGATGGAACGTGGAGGATGTGTATTGATTACAGAGAATTGAACAGTATAACTATTAAGGACAAGTTCCCTATTCCCATTATTGATGAGCTCCTAGATGAATTACATGGTGCAAGATATTTTACTAAGCTGGATCTAAGGTCAGGATACCACCAAATCAGAGTCAAGGTTGATGACATTGAGAAGCTTGCCTTCATAACTCACAGTGGATATTATGAGTTTAAGGTAATGCCCTTTGGCCTTACTAATGCACCTGCTACATTCCAGGCCTTAATGAATTCAGTATTCAAGGATTTCATGAGGAAGTTCCTGTTGGTATTTTTTTATGACATTTTAATATATAGTCCTACATTAGAGGCCCATGTGGAGCATTTGAGGTTAACACTGGAGAGGCTAAAGGAACATAAACTATTTATGAACGAGAGTAAGTGCACTTTTGGTCAAGAAAAGGTGGAATATTTGGGGTCATATAGTTACAAGTGAGGGAGTATATACACATCCAACCAAAGTGGACTGCATGGTGTCGTGGCCCATCCCTAAAACAATTAAGAGTCTGAGGGGATTCCTAGGACTTACAGGGTACTACAGGAAATTCATTAGACATTATGGTCTAATCTGCAAACCCTTAACTAAACTCTTGCAGAAGAATGCCTTTGTATGGGGAGAGGAAGCTGAGAGAGCTTTTAATGTTCTTAAGACAGCTATGACTACTGATCATGTACTTGCAATGCCTGACTTTACCCAGGATTTTGTGATTGAGACTGATGCTTGTTATGGAGGAATTGGAGCAGTGTTGATGCAAAAGGGGAGACCAATTGCATTTTTCAGCAAAGCCCTTAGTCCAAAACACTTGGGAATATCAACATATGAGAAGGAGTGTTGGGTTTCCAAGTAACATGCGCAGCGGAATATAGCAATTAAAATTTTAAGAAACCCAAAGCCATGGATTCGTTCATATGATTAAATCAAATACAACAACATGAATAAAGGATAAACTAACCCTTGATGACTATCAAAGTTTTCTTCGGTCTTGGTGGAGAAACTTGAAGCTTTATCACGGACAAAATCACGAACTTTGTAGATGATAAAATTCACCCTCTAGCGGTGTTCACACTTCGAACGAATATCAAGAGGCTCCTTGATCTTGGTTGCTAGACCAATAATTATGAAACACACTTTCACAATTTTAATAAAGAACTATATGGAATTTATTTGTGAATTATTTTGTTCCTCAATCAATGATATTGTTAGGCCCAATTGGTAGGAAAATAGGCTAGAGGGGGGGGGTGAATAGCCTTTTTAAAACTTTTACAAAGAAACACTTATAAATGCAAAGTCACTTATCAGTTTGCAAACTATTATCAGTAAGCGCAGCGGGTAAAATATGACTTAGTTTTAACTCACACAAAATCAGTGTATAAGAGATTTTCAGAGCTTAGTTTAAACACAAAGTTGTTTCTAAAGGTTCAATGCAGTTTCAAGAGATTGGTCAAAGTAAATTACAATGAATCAGTACGAACATATGCAATCTTCCGGTGATAGAATTCCAACCGACAATGATAAGGTAAGCAACAGAGACACAAGGATTTGGAGAGGTTCACAGTGTAAATACTGCTACGTCCTCTACCAAGTTTGTTCAGAACTTGGATTTGGGTTAAGAGTACTATTAGATTTTTCTAGTCTATTACAAGCACGGCTTTGCCGGTATACAAAGACTAAGTTCTAGAAATTTCTAATGGATCGTAAAACAATTCTGACCAAGTGTATTTGAGCGGCAAGTTCAAATGAACTTATCTCACTCAGGTGGGTGTGTGAATAACTTAAACAACGTATTCCTTATATAATCTAGTTCGGGAATACTAACAATGTTGTTTGAGTTGGTGCACAAGTGTATGTTCTATTAAATGATCTAATGATTATATGGACACAGAATGTTTGAGTCTTTAATGAATACTCAAAAACATTCAACTCTCTTCAATGCTCTATTTTCACCAACCTTCTTCAATGCTCCAAGTCCACTATTTATAAGAGGAGTAAATGTATTGAGTCTTGTAGAAGAAGGCTTGCAATTTGAATATCCAGCTGGGTTGTTGAGGAGCATTAAATGCAGTATCTTTAGCATTAATGACGAAGATATGTGGTACACGCATGCTTCAAAAGTCTGATGGGTAAAGACCCCTTTGTCTCAACCGGTTACCTGCAAAAAGCAAGTAGAGACAGAGTATAGCTAAAAGTAGCTATGTGTCAGACGGCGCAGCAATCATTACAGAGCAGGTAAACTACTTTTAGATAAAACAGTAAGAAGGGACAGGGACAATCAGCAAGGTTGACTTTAAGATGAAACGATGTAACTTGACTGACAGTACAGACTGTTTTTCTATATTGGCAAGTTGAGAATGGAGTTGATCGGCAACTTGTTTAGCAAGTTGATCGGCAACTGGTTTACTGGTCTGCTGATTTGCTTCCTCTTGCTGGTTTGCCTTGTTTGAAGAGTTGGAATACACCTGTGCTGGTCACCAAGAATCCTAAGAGTACCTTACAAAGGTTCTAATAAAATTGGGGGATCCTAAGTGATAACTATAATTGGGATTAAGCAATTCTATATCCTAAACATATATTTGAACAACAATCTCCTCCTAATTGCTTAAGTCCAATCACCCTATCCAAGAACATCTATCTTAGCTTAGTAAAAGAATGTATAAGTAATGTCTATTTATTATCATTCCCTAAGCCAAGTCACACACTAGATGTCTTAAAGAGGTAAAAATACAAAATGATAAAAGTAAGAGTAAAAGACAAGAAAGATGAGTTGCTGATGGCTTATGATCAGCAGGGAGAATAATAATCTGCAAAACAAAGTTAGCATGAATAGCAGTAGATATTATAAGAGAATATAACACACATAAAACAGTAATGGTTAGCAAAGAAGTCTTGGATAAATCGTTGAAGTTCTTCTGGATATCTATATCATTGGCTATATTGACTAGGAAATAGGAGGATCCTCTTGCTGGTCAATGGCCTTTGATGTAGAGTCGGTAAGCTTGGCTTTCTTCTTTGCTCTCTTCTCTTTCTTTTCAGCTTCTCTCTTCTTCCTTCTTTGAGTGCTCTCCAGCCTTTCAGTCAGCATTGCATTGTTGGCTTCCAGAGTAGCTATCTTCACTTGAGCATCAGCAAGAGCAGACTTAGCAGTAGATAATTCTTTTTCAGTCCTTTCTAGGTCTCTGATCTGCAGCCTTTGGTCATCTACTAGTTGCTGTTGAATAGAGTGCATACTCCCCAAACTTTCTGAAAGGGCAATCAACCTAGATTCTCTGTCCTCCAGCAGATCTTTCAAGTCTTGGATTCTCTTGCATTCCTCCTCCTGATTGGACTTAAAGGATTTTGTCGGAAAGATCCTCATGAATACGGTTCAACTTGTCACGGAGGAAGAGGCCAGTATCGCCCAGATCGGCACGAGTAACAGGCACTTGCATATTTTCAGTATCCCCTTCAAGGTAACTGAAGTATTCATACATACTATTCAGTACCACGGGTTTTGACAGTCCAAGAGAAGAATGCATCAGGAAGGAAGGAATGAAGTCTTCATTGATAATATCAGCATCTTCTACAAGACCTTCAGGAGCAGGCACAGTCAACTCATCATCTGAAGATAGAACAATCAGTAATGGAGAGGCTGGCACAGGAGAGGGAGCAGCTGGAAGAGACAAAACTTGTTGAAGAAAAGAAGCATCAGCAGCATATCTGTCAGCAAGAAGGAACTCAGCAGGAACAGATGTAGAGGCAACAGGATCGGTAGAAGTTACATCGGCACAGACGATCGGCAAAGGAAATGAAGGATGAATAATAACTGCACGTTCAACCGGCAGATGGAACACACCATTGTCCTCCAGAGAAAGAAAGATAGCCAGGATAAAGTTCAAATAAGCACGAACTTCAAGAATCATGATCATTAACCCGGCATTCATCAGCCTTGAGGTATAGACCATATGATCGGCACGCTGTCTTGGATGGAACATCGGCAGAGTTAATGCAAGAGCAGCAGATTTTACCAAGCGCAAAAGACCTCGAGAATCAGTAGCTCGGTATTCAAGAATGTCATGGAGTTCATCATTTATAATCATGCATCTCATCATCAGTCCATTCGTGGCGATGCTGACTTCCTTGGGTGATGGACCAGGTAGATGAATTTTGCCGCCAATTTTGAGCTTTCCTGGCAAGCAATGGAGAGGTTCAAACGATGGTGGTCCTTTCACCTTGAGCTTGGAGACCCTGGGAGATTTCCCTTTCCTTCTCTTGAACTCAGGTTTAATCCAGGGCAAGAAAGTTAGCCGTTCACTAGTTGAGCCCGGAAGAAATGAGTGATTGGGGCCAAAAGGATTTGGAATTGATCGGAGAGAATTTGATGGCAGCTCTATATAATCATCAGGATCTATTTCATCCGAGCTTTCATTCCCACCGGCAGCTGAGGCAATAAGAACAGGTTGTGCTTCATCAGCAACAACTGGAGCAATGAGGGCCTCGGGAGCAGGAAGCAAAGGGAAGGAAATAGGAGCAAATAAAGCATCCTGAAATTCCTCAAATTGTAACTCAGCAGCAATCAGAGCATCAAAGTCAGCATTATGATCTTGATTGGCAATCTCTGCATCATCACCTCCTCCTAACTCAACAATCTCTCTAACACCAGTAGGAGCTACCAGAATCACATCAGTAGAAGAGATAGGGGCTGTTGGTCCCAGAGGGCAACAAGGGTATAGAACCGCTAGAGGGGGGGTGAATAGCGGTCCGAAACTTTTTCTAAAATACCCTTTTAAAATCAACCGAGTACTTATCAGTTTGGCCAACTGCGGTTCAAGGCACAAGAACCGAACTGATAAAATGCATAGCGGAGTTTGCGGTTTGGCCAAATAGGTTAGTTAAAGAGTTGGGAAGTTTGACTCGGGTTGAGAAAACACTATGATGCAACAGAATAGTTAAACTTAAAGTTTAAAGGAAAACACAATTCATCTTTCAAGTCATTTCGTATAAGGAAACAAGTTCAAGACCACAAACAAGAAAGATAAATATCAAGACAGAAAATAAAGATCAAACACACAAATTGAAGAGGTTCGTTCTTAAATGAACTACGTCCTCTACCTAGATGGTTAGTCTAGGATTTTCTAATAGCTATAAGACTTGTATTAATTTAGAGGAGGTTTTACAAGATGAATCTAAACTCTAAACAATAAGTCTAACCTAAGTTATAATAACAACCGGTGTTTTCGAAGTATATAATCTATGTGATCATATAAATCGGGTGTGTGTGTGAAAAGAAATCAAATGCTCTAAGTATCTAAATGATGGTTGAGCAAATGGAATTCTTTCGGTGTAAAGGCTAAGTATGAATGGTTGATAGGCTTGAAGCTTTGATGAAGAACTGGGTTTGCAATGGAGATGGTTTGAAGATATGAATATCTAGGTTTAAATCTTCAAAGCAAACTTGAATACTTGGGAATGAATCTCTTGAAGCTCAGCAACCTTCATTATTGAATAATGGAGGCTATTTATAGGCAGAGCACCCTTGTGACCGTTGGGTAAAGATTTGAATCAAATCTGAAGGGTACAGTGCTGTCGAAATCCCATTGGTTGAGCTGTCATTTTCGTCCTTGATTTTATCTTGTAGTCCTAGGTAGTTGTTGCACCACTACCTGACAATTGTCCTTTGTAGCAGAAAGGACTAACGGTAAACAATTCAAACTGATAGACAAACCGACATTCCTTGCAGAAACTCTAAGTTAACTTAGAGTTATTTTGACATGACATAACAACATCCTTTTACGGTCAAAAAGGGAATGTTTGTCTAAGGAATAAATGACATCTCTTTAATTCTTTAATAACTGCTCTGCGGTTTCACCAAGCATAGGGGCGGTTTGAAGAATGATCTTGATGGGCGGTTTCATCAAACATGCAAACTGCAGTTTGATGAAAACTGAAGAGCTCCATGCTGGCGGTCTCAAGATGACGGCTTGAAGCACTAAACCGCTAATGATACAACCGAACTATACTCAGCCTAGACAACTAAAAAATCTAGAAATGGACTTATCTAAAAATTGAAGTAGAACTTCATTACATGCGGTCCTAAAGTCCATAAAAAGACACGTGGCATGGATCAATCAAATTAAGGTGGGTGTACTAACAATGAATCCTAACAATCTCCCCCTATTTGATTGATGCCATTACCACACTATGATAATAGCAAAACATTGTACTTGGTAAGAACATGTCAGAAATAAATTTCATGAAATTGCATGTCCCAAGTCAATGCACACACTATGCTAGATCATAGATTTCAAATCTATCAAAAACAAAAGAAAATGAAGAAAAGATAGAAAAGAAATACATTCAGATGCATAAAAGATGATATGATTTTAAGGATCAGAAATGCATGTTTAAACTGAATGTTTAAACCATAATGCACTAAAAAGTATTTTCATGATGAATGTAGTGCATGAGGTTTTAAGAAATACAAGCATTGTTTCACAAACAAGCAGTTTGAATAAACAAAGTTTTGGAAACAGAATGCTATGCAGTCATTCTCATTATAATTCAATCATAAAGGATAGTAACTTACAATGTATGAATTACAAGAGACATCAAAAAGAAAGACTAATAAAAGAAATCTAGTTTACTTCATCTGCAACAGAACCCCTTGCAGCAGCAGCATCATCTGCGGTTTGGTTCTGAATGGTTTGAGCGTCTTGAGCAGCTTGTTCTTCTGCAACTTGAGCATCAACAGCGGGGGCGGTTTGATCAACATTTCTAGAACCGGATCCACGGGTGGCTTCAAAAACAAAGTCAGCTGCACGAAGCCGAACTTCAGTCGGTTCACCAATCTTCAATTCAATTGCAGCGGCTTGTTTGACAAGTTTCCCGGTTCTATGCAGGATAAGTTCTGAAGAATCAAGTGCATGCTGAGCCAGAATGTCAAGTTTCTCAACAACAGATTGAAGTGATGCATCAACGGCTTGAAACTTTAAGTTGCAAAGATCATTGTTGGTTCTGACAAGATCTTGAAGAGCCAGTTGATTTTCCAAGATTAAGTTCAGTCTCTCATCTAGCTGTTGTTGTCTTGACCTATCATCAAATCTCTCATTCACTCTCTCCCCCTTAATGGCATCAAGATCAGATTGTAAAGTGAGGAGATGAGTGTCAAACCTAGAAGTGGCGGTTTGCTGATGAACTTGAATGTTCCTAACCGCATCTATTAAATAGGCGGTTGTAGCATGAAGAGGTAGAATTGGATAGGAAGGAATTGAAGAGGGCGGTTCATCAGAAGGAGTGTAGTCAGGGATGTGCTCATCACTGGAATTGTCATCATCATAAATTTGGATGGCATCATCAGACTGATGGGATGAAGAAGGCATTTTGGCTTTACCTTTCAAGAGAATGTGTGCCTCTTCTAAAGTTTCACCCATAGAGATCCTAAGGGCGGTTTCAAACTCAATGGGATCAAAGAGAGGAAAAGAGTGAACAAGGATAATTGCAGATTGAGGAGGGGAAGGAGGAAGAAGAGGAAATCTCAAATAATCATCATTCAGAAGAATGGAAGGGGAAGGCACAAATCTCCAATTCAACATAGGAGGATAAGCTCTAGCAGTTAATTTTAGAAATAATTGACTAGCAATAGTGGGATCCATGAGTACCTGATCAGCAATCTCACCCATCAATTGTTCTGCAACTGAAAGAATTAATTTTTCAACTGCGGCTTCCATCTCATCCTTGGGAAAAATAGCATAAGGGTTAGGGCGGCCAGCCTTCAAGAATCTAGCTTTGGCTATGGCGGCGGCACGAGCATGGGCTCCAGCCCTTCTTTCCCTAGAGGTTTCAGTCTTGAACCGCTTCAGATAGCGTGCTAAGTCAGCAGCATTCTTTCGTTTCTTTGTCTTCGGTTTAATGAATGAAACCGATGGCGGAGCAGATGGTGAAACTGAAGACTGAGCCATCGGTTGGACCGACGTAGAAACTGAAGGTTGAGCAGATGAAAGAACTGGTGATGGTTGAACCGCTAAGGCATATGGTAAGTCTGGAGATGAAGATGGAGTATGTTCTGATGAATCAAAATCCAGCTTTCTTTTAAGTGAAGGAGGAGAGACCTCAACCAACATTGGGTCAATACCTGCCTTCCTCATCTCAGCTCTTTCTCTTAGTTCTTTTTCAAATGCTCCTTCAAGTGGTGAGTGATCCCTTTTGTAGTCAGCCTCACTGAAGTCTACAGCTCCTGGTGGCCTTGACTGCCAATGCTCCACATAATCACTTTTCTTCACCAACTTTCTCTTCTTCTTTGGCGGTTGAACCTCAAGAACTTCATCATCTTGCTCAGGTTCACCAAGTGCCTCAGACATATCAGTCTGCTCAGGCAATGCTACAGCCTCAAACTCATCGGTTTGCTCAGGCTGAACCACAATGGTAGATACAGTGGTTTGTTCAACTAGAACCGCATCCTCAGACACTTCGGTCTGCTCAGGATCGGTTTGAGAGGAAGGTTTAAGGTTCGGGAAGGCTTTGAAAATTTCAGCCAACTGTTCTTCAGAGAATTGAACAGAGGGCGGTTTGGAGGTGGAAGGTTTAGGAGAAGAAGGGATAGGAAGGAAAAGATGAGGTGAAGGGATAAGTTCAGGAATGGATTTAGCCTTGGCGGCTTTAAGAGAGGCGGCATCCATAGCAAAGTTAATGGATTTCTCCATATTTTGATGTAATGGAGAGAGGGGTTTAACTTGAGGTTTGGGAATAGAGGGTTTAGAAGTGATAGGTTTTGAAAGAGTAGGAGATAGTCTGATGGGGGGAAAAGAGGTTGAAGAAGATGAAGGTTTTGATGTCGGTTTGGATAAGGGTTTAGGAGGCGGTTTGGATAGGTTTGCTTTTGTAATAACTGAAGGGATTTGAGCAGTTCCCTTTCTCTTCCTTGGAGCAGCGGTTTCCTTGGGACGAGCCGCAGGTATAGACCGAACTGCAGGCTCCCCCTCAACCGCAGACTCCCCCTCAGCCTGTACCGCGGTTTGAGCTAACTGACTTAACCCCAGTCAGTTTAGAGTGGCAGTTTGACCTTCATTTCTTAGCATCGTAGCATGGGCCTGATCAGCAATGGCACCAGCATACGGTTTCCCAGATTTGTTGAGCCGAGCCTCAGGAAATGGGCCACGTTCGGCTTCAGGAAGAGGGTCCTCATTCCAAACTGTTTGAGCATACCGCCATCCAAAAGTTGTTCTGAAGGTATCAAGTTTTGACAATCCAAAGATAGATTTTTCACTTGGATCCAACCAATAGTCCTTGTTTTCAGCCGAGAACTTGAAAATGGCAGTATCTTGATGCAAGAACTTTGTCAGCAACCTGCAATGAGTTCTGACCTTGGATTTTCCAGCGGCTTTAGCAGCATGGAGGCGATTTAGAGCATTTATGATCTCCTTCATCACAACCTTGGGCCAGTGCAGTTTTTTCCCTTTAAGAATGGCCACACGGTAAGCATACTGTTCACTTGTAAAATTGTTGTGGTTTCCATTCTTGCACATAACTCCAGAATCCACCAATTCACATAGATGAGCCATCACCTCTCCAAAATCCTTTTTGGAGGAATTCTTGGTGGAGAAAGAATTAACTCTAATCAGCTCCATTGTAGTATTGCTTAGAAGTTCCGGTTTTATCCCCATGACTCCAGAGTTCTCAAGACCAGCTAGAACTGCAATCTTGGAAGCGGTTAGGATCACTTCTTTGCCACAGACGGAGGACTTGATAGCATCTTCAAATTTTATTTCTCCGGATTCCAGATCCCTTATCGGTTCTCCTCTTACATCTAGTAAGGCAGCCTTTGTGGAAATCCCATTCTCAAAGAATTCGGCGCAGATAATTGTAGCGAACTGCGGTTCATCCATAAGAAACAAAGGTAGCAGCTTTGCATCATTCAGCAGTTTGAGGAGCTTCCTTCCAACTGCATCTTGTTTAATTTCATCCACAAGAATCCTAGAACCAGGAACAAAGTTTGAGGGATCCTGAAAGATTTTCTTAGTTAGAAATAGCTTAAAGAATGATAGTTTGAATACTTAAGCAAACCGCGGTTTGATTAAGTCCTACAAACTATAACAAGGAAACCTAACAATGAAAACATGCGGTTCAAGGAGAGCAAGGGTAAAAATGTAAAAACAAAGAATGAAGGAACAGTGAAGGCAAAACGAATCAAAGAGGGAAAATTTTGAAAAAGAGATTGAATGCATGAAGAACACGAAGAACAGAGTATGAATATGAAAAACAAAATCTTAACCAAAACGTGGAAAAATTATATCAAAATGATCACAAAGAGTAGATTCTAACAAAGTTCTAAATAAACTAAGACAAATAATAACACATGAACCCAGAATCTGCAAAATTTCGCAAGAACACCAAATAACCCCAAAATTGATTTTGCTCAAAATCGAACACAAATCTTAAAACAAAGTAATCAAACAGTATATTTAAGTAAATGCAAGCACAAACCAACCGAGAAATTGAAGAAAAAGCATAAAATGATCAAAGGAAGATGAACAAGCTTTTAAGCTTCAACAATGGCGAAAAAATGAAATATACTGAGTTAGGGTTCAGAATTTCATACCATATCAGGCTTCGATGGTTTGGACGATGTAGAAGAAGAAGCAAGATCAATTGATTTCTTTGGAGCCATTAAAAAAAATTGTTTAAGTAAGAGAATTTTGAGTGAGAACAGAGAGAGAGAGGAGTGCGTACAGAAGAGAGAGAAAGGGTTTTTGCTAAAAAGAGTAAGAAGGTAAAAAGATAAATTGAAAAATGGTTTGTCTTTTATACTCAATTAACCACCTCGGGTAGTGGAGTGGGCATGACGGCTGAAGGAAACTCAACCGTCAGTGTACCTGTCGATTCGCATTCAATGCGGCAGAGATAATTGCAAAAAGGTCCTTAAAGAATGAAGTGACATAAAGTAGGGACTAAAATGCAATTTCATACCTGAGCGGTTTTGAGTAAACCGACTTACCTTTTCCTCATTATCGGTTTTGGTAAAGCCGATATCTCTCAGATCTGTCTTCGGTTTCAGTAGAGAAAACCGAAATCTTGCTTTGACAGTTCGGTTTGTATCAAACTGAAGTTGTTCTTCTTGACTCTTCGGTTTGAGTGGAATCTTTAGCCAAACCATTATTGTTGCGGTTTCGTAGATTGAACCGCAAGCTAGTTGCATTTTCTTAATAGAGCCAAAATACTTAACAAAAATTATTACAACAAGAATAAATAGGCATGAATTATATTAAGTAAGTTCCAGCATACCCATTTCTCCTCGTAAATGAAAGAACCTAGAATTTTCAAGCGGTTTGGTGAGAATATCTGCAATTTGATCGTCGGTTCCCACCTTTGCTAGAAAAATGTTCTTCTTTTCAACATGATCTTTGAAGAAATGATATCTTATGTCAATGTGCTTGGTTTTTGAGTGTTGTACTGGATTGTTGGAGATTGATATTGCTGCAGTACTATCACAGTAGATAGGGCAGTTCTTCTCAAATACTTCATAGTCTTCCAACTGCTGTTTCATCCAGAGAATTTAAGAGCAACAGCTTCCAGCCGCAATATATTCAGCTTCAGTGGTTGAGACTGAAACCGATGCTTGTTTCTTGCTGGACCATGATACAAGCCGGGTTCCAAGGAACTGACAAGTACCACTTGTGCTCTTTCTGCTTATCTTACATGCTGCAAAGTCAGCATCTGAATAACCTAATAGATCAAATGAAGATTCTTTGGAGTACCAAAGTCCAAGGTTAACAGATCCACATAAGTATCTAATAATTCTTTTAACAGCAATAAGATGAGATTCTCTAGGGTCAGCTTGAAATCTAGCACAAACACAAACACTGAACATGATATCTGGCCTACTAGCAGTTAAGTAAAGTAAAGAACCAATCATACCTCGGTAGAGAGTCTGATCAACTTTCTTACCTCGTTCATCTTGATCCAAACTGCAGGCCTTTTGCATTGGGGTATCAACTGGCTTAGCGGTTTCAAGCCCAAATTTCTTAATCAAATCTTTGGTATATTTGGCTTGGTTGATAAAGATTCCATCATGACATTGCTTGATTTGGAGTCCAAGAAAGAATGTCAATTCTCCCATCATACTCATCTCAAATTTACCTTTCATAAGCTTCTCAAACTTAACACACATAGTCTCATTAGTAGAACCAAAAATAATATCATCGACATATATTTGAACTAATAATGAATGACCTTTGTGTTTAGCAATAAATAGGGTTGTATCAATTTTACCTCTAGAGAAGCCTTGTTCAATAAGAAATTTAGATAGAGTGTCATACCATGCTCTTGGAGCTTGTTTGAGTCCATACAAGGCCTTCTTGAGCTTGAAGACATGATTAGGATATTTGTTGTCTTCAAATCCTGGTGGTTGAGCTACATAAACTTCTTCTTGTAGTTCACCATTCAGAAATGCACTCTTCACATCCATTTGATATAACTTGAATTTTTTGAAGAAGGCATAGGCCAGGAACAATCTAATGGCTTCAAGTCTGGCTACAGGGGCAAAGGTTTCATCATAATCAATCCCTTCTTCTTGCCTATAACCTTGGGCAACCAACCTTGCTTTGTTTCTTGTAATAGTACCATTTTCATCCATCGTATTTCTGAATACCCATTTTGTTCCAATTACAGTGTGATCTCTGGGCCTTGGAACTAGAGTCCAAACTCTGCATCTTTCAAACTGATTAAGCTCTTCTTGCATTGCATCTACCCAGCTTGGATCACTTAGAGCTTCATCTACCTTCTTTGGTTCCATCTGAGATAACAGTGCGGTTGAGAACAAACTGTGGTTATCTCAATGAGTTAGGCTTCCTCTTGTCTGAACACCAGAACTGATAGGACCTATAACATTAGTTGTTGGATGGTCTCTATGCTCATTGATTTCTGGAGGGAGGTCTTCATGAACCACTATTTCTTAAAGATTTTCCAGAGGAGGCTCTTCTTGATATTCATTGAAATCTTCATTGAAGGTGATGTTTGGAACTGGATCAACGGTTTGAATGGGATCAGAAGAATGCGGTTCTACAGCAGCACCTTCGGTTTGATTTGGAGCGGCTGGAGAACCTGATGGAGCGGTTTGAGTAGGTTGGTCATTTGCGGTTGCATGATTATGGTAAGATGTACCTATCTCAAAACCACTAAAATCATCAGCAACATTTGGAGCCATATGTGGCTCAAGAAGATTATGTTCATCAAATGTAACATGGACTGATTCTACAATTTTTAAAGATGTCTTATTGAAACAACGAAAATCTTTGGAGTGTTTTGAATAACCAACAAAAATACCTTCATCGGCCTTAGCATCAAATTTACCTCGATGCTCTTTGCCATTGTACAAGATGTAGCACTTGCATCCAAATATTTTGAAGAAGGCAATGTTGGGTGATCTGCCTCGCCTCAATTCATAAGGAGTCTTGTTGTGAACTTTGATGATTAGGGAGCGGTTCTGGGTGAAACATGCGGTATTGACGGCTTCGGCCCAGAAGTATTTGGGAAGCTTTGCTTCTGCAATCATTGTCTTCCCGGCTTCAATCAAAGTCCTGTTCTTTCTTTCTACAACTCCATTCTGTTGTGGAACCCCAGCGGCAGAGAAGTTATGATCAATTCCATGATCATCACAATATTGGGCAACACCATTGTTTGTAAATTCGGTTCCATTATCTGAACGCACGGCAACAATGTCATCCAATTTCTGAGTTTGGAGCTGTCTAAAGAGAGTGGTTACGATGCCATAAGTATCATCTTTAGAGGCCATCATTTCCACCCATGTATATCTTGAATAATCATCAAATACCACAAGTGTATAGTGGTTTCCTCCAATACTGGCGGTTGGGACAGGTCCAAATAAATCCATGTGCAGCAGTTGCAAACAGCGGTTCGTTGAAGGAGCGGTTTTACTAGGAAATGACTGTATGGGCTGCTTTCCAAGCTGGCATGCTTTACACTTTTCATCATGATGGTCAGCCACTTTGGGTAGTCCTTTTACTAGACCATCCCTGTGCAGTTTTGCTAGATACTTGAAGTTCAAGTGGCTGAGCCGCTTATGCCATAACCAGCTGCTTTCACTTATATTTTTGGCTACAAAACAGAGGTCAGCAATAGAAACAATATTGCTTAAATCTATCATATAAACATCACCTGTTCTGTTGCCAGTCAGTAGAGTGACTTCAGAGGAAGGATCTTTGATATAACAGTTAGTTGAAGTAAAGTTGCAGTTCATTCCTTTGTCACAAAACTGAGATATGGAGAGAAGGTTGTGCTTGAGTCCTTCTACTAGTGACACATTTTCAATAGTCACCTTTCCTCGTTTGATTGCTCCATATCCTACTCTTTCTCCCTTTTTGTTGTTACCAAACACTACTGGGGGACCTTTCATTTGGATGAAACTGCAGAGTAGTTCGGAATCTCCAGTCATGTGTCGTGAGCATCCACTATCCAAATACCAGAGATCCTTCTTCTTTTTAGCGGTTCCAGCCATAAAACATGAAATCTGAAAAATAAACATGAAAGGTTTTGGTCCCCCTTATTCCTTGGGTCCTAGGGTTAGCAGCTTTTTGGGACCCACACTTGTTTGACCTTAGGATTTTTACGTCCCTTGGCATTGGGTGTGAATCTTAAAAGACAATGACCAGCACTATGACCAAAATCAGCACAAATAGCACAATGAATAAATCCAGGTTTTGGTTGCGGTTTTACAAACCCTTTACTGACCTTCGGTTTCTCATGTTTTACTGGGTCAGCGGTTTTGGCTTTAACAAAGATTACCTTCTTGAGCTCAACCTTCCTCTTAGGTGCGGCTTTAGGGAAAATGATAGGAATTTCCTTAAACCGACTAGGAGCGGTTTCATCACTCAATACTTCCTTGGTTGCCTCAGCCGCTATGGATTTCTCTTTCCACTTTGAATCTCTCCCAGTCTGGTTTTTAGGGTACTCAAAGAAATAATTTTGCCTTTTAATTTCTTGTTTTGAGCCCTTTTTACCAGCATGATTAACCTTAGGAATTTCTTTGGTTTGTTCAGTAGGTTTCACACCACCTTGGGCACAGAGACAAGGACACTTACACCCATCATCGGTTTTAAACCCTAATCCACTTTTATCCGAAGTAGGAATTTGTGAATTTAGGATTTGTTCCACGGTGACACCAGACTTAGTCCATACATCGGTCACTTTTTGGAGGTCATCCCTTTGTACGGTAAGATCATGGATTTGGGTGAGAAGTACCTCGGTTCTGTCCTTCAGATAGCGGTTTTCATCCACAATAGTAGATATTCCAGCAATTTGGAGCTTGAGATTTTCAATTTCCTCCTTGTGGGATTTACATACACGTTGGGATTCTTCAAGTTCCGCAGCCATTAGTTTATATGCCTTTTTAAGTATAGTGTGTTGTTGACATATAATATTTGCACGTTCTAGTACCTGATCATCATGACTTTGGTCTGCTTGGACCTCGGGAGTGTAGTTTGGTGTTGTAGGAGCTCTGCTTGATCTAGCCTCAGGAGTCTTAGGTGAAACTAACTTCATTTGTTGTTTTGGCAGTGGAAGGCTTTCGTCAATTTCAATTCTTTCTTCAAATCCCATGAGACAGAGATTAGCAGTTTCTTCATCATCACTTTCATCTGAGTCTGAACCCATCCATGTCAGCGGTTGATCTCCTTGGTCAGCTACCATTCCTCTTCTTTTCACGAATTTCTTGTTGAATGGTTTCTTTGCTGGCGCGGCTTCATACCTCGGTTTGGGACAACTTGAAGCAAAGTGACCTGGTTGTCTGCAGTTATAACAAACCAAGTCATCCCTAGTCTTGGGATCTGCAGTTTTGTTGAATCTGGTTGGAGGGACAAACTTTGCTGGGTCTTTGGATGGAAATTGAGATCTATTGTTTTTCCTGAACTTGGTGTATTTCTTCACATACAAAGCAAATTCTTCATCATCCATTTCATCAAAATCAACTTGAGTAGAACTTGAGGATTGTGATCCTACACTCTGAGCATACGAACTTTGAGGAGGAGTGTAGGATTGATGAGACTGCTGATAAGATTGATAAGATTGAGGATATGGTTGATGTGATTGAGGATAGGATTGGTGAGACTGTTGGTAATATTCAGAAGGTGCGGTTTGAGGATTATATCTAGGAGCATTTTGGTCAGGAGGAGCGGTTTACAAGTGAAGGTGAGGAGCAGTTTGATGATGGTCTGGATTGTAGACAGGAGATGAGGTATTGTTGAAAGCAGCTAGAGAGAGGGTCTTAAATCTACTTTCGGTTTCATGGACCTCTTCAAGCTTAAATTCAAAAACCTTCAGCATGGCATACAAGTGTCGAAGATCAAGAGCTTCCAAGTCCTTGTTGTCTTCAATGTTAGTAGTTTTGATCAGCCATTTGCTACCAAGTGCTTGCATGAATCTCATGTTCAAATCTGTATTAGAATAGACATGTCCAAGAGAAAAACAAACATTAACAATATCAATAAACCTCTCATAGCATTGTCTAAGAGATTCCTTAGGATCTTTAACAAAATAGTCAAAGAGTCTTCTCTGTTGATAGAGGCGGTTCTTCTTGGTATCTGAATCTCCTTCCAGAAAGTCAACTATAGCATCCCAGGTAGCCTTTGCGGTTTTGCAGTGAAGCACCTTAGAATGAGTTCTCAGGTCAATAGCTGACACTAGCATGGACATAGCTCTTCCATCAAAATCCACATTGATGTGGTCTGTATCAGTCCATTCACTTTCTAATTTCTTAACTTCAGCTTCTTCTCCTGCGGTTCCTGCAAGAGGATTAGCTTTCATAGGAACATATGGTCCATCAGTAACTGCGGTCCACAGTCTACGATCACATGAAATCATGTGTTTCATTATCCTATCTTTCCAAAAAATAAAACTATCTTCATCCAGAATCGGTAAGTGATTTGAATTGGATGTTTGCATCATATGGGTGTTTGTGTTTGCCATTGGATCAGCACCCAAGCGGTTAAGCTTGTAAAAACAAGTTTGGTGGATGTAGCTCTGACTTGTTGGTCCCAGAGGGCAACAAGGGTATAGAACCGCTAGAGGGGGGGTAAATAGCGGTCCGAAACTTTTTCTAAAACACCCTTTTAAAATCAACCGAGTACTTATCAGTTTGGCCAACTGCGGTTCAAGGCACAAGAACCGAACTGATAAAATGCACAGCGGAGTTTGCGGTTTGGCCAAATAGGTTAGTTAAAGAGTTGGGAAGTTTGACTCGGGTTGAGAAAACACTATGATGCAACAGAATAGTTAAACTTAAAGTTTAAATGAAAACACAATTCATCTTTCAAGTCATTTCGTATAAGGAAACAAGTTCAAGACCACAAACAAGAAAGATAAATATCAAGACAGAAAATAAAGATCAAACACACAAATTGAAGAGGTTCGTTCTTAAATGAACTACGTCCTCTACCTAGATGGTTAGTCTAGGATTTTCTAATAGCTATAAGACTTGTATTAATTTAGAGGAGGTTTTACAAGATAAATCTAAACTCTAAACAATAAGTCTAACCTAAGCTATAATAACAACCGGTGTTTTCGAAGTATATAATCTATGTGATCATATAAATCGGGTGTGTGTGTGAAAAGAAATCAAATGCTCTAAGTATCTAAATGATGGTTGAGCAAATGGAATTCTTTCGGTGTAAAGGCTAAGTATGAATGGTTGATAGGCTTGAAGCTTTGATGAAGAACTGGGTTTGCAATGGAGATGGTTTGAAGATATGAATATCTGGGTTTAAATCTTCAAAGCAAACTTGAATACTTGGGAATGAATCTCTTGAAGCTCAGCAACCTTCATTATTGAATAATGGAGGCTATTTATAGGCAGAGCACCCTTGTGACTGTTGGATAAAGATTTGAATCAAATCTGAAGGGTACAGTGCTGTCGAAATCCCATTGGTTGAGCTGTCATTTTCGTCCTTGATTTTTTTTTGTAGTCCTAGGTAGTTGTTGCACCACTACCTGACAATTGTCCTTTGTAGCAGAAAGGACTAACGGTAAACAATTCAAACTGATAGACAAACCGACATTCCTTGCAGAAACTCCAAGTTAACTTAGAGTTATTTTGACATGACATAACAACATCCTTTTACGGTCAAAAAGGGAATATTTGTCTAAGGAATAAATGACATCTCTTTAATTCTTTAATAACTGCTCTGCGGTTTCACCAAGCATAGGGGCGGTTTGAAGAATGATCTTGATGGGCGGTTTCATCAAACATGCAAACTGCAGTTTGATGAAAACTGAAGAGCTCCATGCTGGCGGTCTCAAGATGACGGCTTGAAGCACTAAACCGCTAATGATACAACCGAACTATACTCAGCCTAGACAACTAAAAAATCTAGAAATGGACTTATCTAAAAATTGAAGTAGAACTTCATTACATGCGGTCCTAAAGTCCATAAAAAGACACGTGGCATGGATCAATCAAATTAAGGTGGGTGTACTAACAATGAATCCTAACAGGGGCCTTAATAATCTGAGTGTCGGCAGTTGGCTCAGATGGATGAGTGTCGGTAGTTGGCTTATCAGCATACACATCAGCAATAACCTCTTCATCAGCACAATCTCCTCCTGATATCAGCAAGCCACCAACTTCATCAGCAGATTGAGTTTCTTTAGTTTCCTCAATTGATGCAAGTTGGTCTTCTTTAACAATCAGAGGTTGAGTGTCCATAGTTTCCTCAACTTGATTCACAAAGGATTCATCAGCAGTGCTGGTTTCATCAGTAGGTTGAGTTTCTGAAGTTTTCTCAACAGTTTGTTCAACAGACTTATCAGCAGAGCCACGCTCAGAACCATCACTGGCTAGAACTGAGTCAGCAAATGCTTCAGCAGAAGATATAGAAGTGGGGGCAGCAGCTGCATGAGCTTGATCAGTAGAGGGCTTTTTGAAGACAATGCTTATCGGCATCTTATCATACTCACCGATAGAATCAGAAGAAGTGATTGTTTCACCAGCAGCTTTGTGAGAGCAAACAAAATCAGCAGTATCAACGGAACTGACTGGAGTTGGAATGGGTGAGATTGCTGGTGAAGGAACTTGTTCAGGAATAGATGTAGATGTTGGTGTAGAAGTAGCTCTAGCCTTAATAAAGGCCTCTGAATCGTTCAGCAGATTCAGTGTAATCCTCTGCACATTCTTCACAAATTGAGTAGCTTGAGCACTCTTCTCCAACCCTTCATTATCGTTGAAGTTCAGCAAATCATCCTCATCTTCTGGTCTTCCCAACTGATAAGGATCTTGTTCATCAAAGTTCATCAGCTGGTTGAAGACTGAGGCATAGGCAACCCAAACGTCTTGCACCATCAGATCCTGTCTGATCCTATCTTGAAATAGATAGACTTGATTCCAATGAAGGGGTAGCAAATCAAAATACCTTCCAAAGTTTAATCTCAACTCACTTTCAGACAACCTTTGAAATTTCTGAACAGGCACAAACTTCTCTTTGAACATATCGGTGACCCTGTTCAGACTTGTTAAATCAACATAATCAGCACGATTGCCAGGGGGAACTGTCTCCTTCCTTTCCTCATGAAATTGAAGCAACCGGCGAACAAACGGATGGAGATGATCAATGGGGAATACCCAATTCTTTGATAAGACCTTATTGGTGAATGACCAATGGTTTCTGAAAAAGATGTGAAATGTTGGGTTTCTGATAGGCTTGCATTTTTTGACAGAGGGTCCAGAGGCTACATCAGCAGCAGCATGGAGCTCAGGCAAGTATGGAAGATCTAGAATTCCCTTTTGAAGAGGGACTCTTACCCTTAAGTCAGAACCAATCAGTCTTCTTCTCTCAGCCATTTCATCGGCAGCATCGGTTTCAGACTTGATAACCACAGAGGGAGCAGTAAGTGTTGCACCGGCAAGAAGAGATGGTGCAAACCTGATCTGCTTAGCTCTTGGATCAGTAGAAGGAATTTGAGAGGAAAGAACTTGAGCAACTGAAGGCTTTGGCTTTGGAGCAGCAGGAAGATCATCAGTAGATACAACCTTTGACTTCTTGACTTGAGGTTTATTAGCAGCTTTGACTAGCCTTCTCTTCTTTGGAGCTGCTGGAGTGGAATCGGAAACAATCCTGTCGGCAACTGGAGCAGGAGTAGAAACATCGGTAGGGGCTACATCAGCAACCTTGACAACTTTCTTTGCCTTCTTCTTTTTAGGGGTACCAGCAGTAGGAACAACAACTGTGCTGGTAGGAGCCTTCTTGGAAATCCTATTCCAATCGGTAAGCTTAAAGGATTTGAGCTTATCAAAGTCAAGACTAGGGGGTGCCGGTGAAGCCCTAACAATTGCTGAGTTGCGCCTCAAGATAGTGCTAATCAGCATGTAGTGGCATCCTTTACCGGGGTGAGCTTTGTTCTTCTTTCTATCCTCCTTATACTTAACGGCAGCAATGGCAATGACCCTAAACAGGTAGGCACACCAGTTGAACTCTTCTTGCAACACGATGGCTGCCATTGCTTCAAACTGTACGTCAGTAACATGGCTATGAGAGCCAGATCTGCATACCAAACATCTATCCATAATCTCTGCAAGAGCAAAGAATCTTCTCCTATAGTGAGCATTAAGATGATTATCTCCACTGAGTCTAGGAACGGTTCCCCTCATAAGGGTCCATGCCTTGTCCAAAGTCTGTTCATCAGTAATGGAGTCAGCACCCTCATTCCCAAGCAGAGGGAATACATCATGAATAGAAGAGGGAGTAACGGAGATAGGCACGCCGGCGACGGTTGAGGCGATGGAGACGAATACAGAGGAGTCATTGCGATCAGTGATGGCGGAGGCATTTGAGAAGAACTCTTGAACTTGACCTAAAAATATAAACTCAATACCCGTTGGAGAGATGAAGGAGTCTAGAAGAGAACCAATCAGAAGATTCCTCAAGAATTCACCGTCAAGGGTATCGTCGAAGAAGGTGGAGTCAACATAGCCTCCATAGATATCCTTTTCGTTGCTAGACATTTTCTGCAAAATCACTCAAAAGATCTCACAAGTTAGAATAAATTAGTTCAAAATAGATTGAAATGCAAATGTAAAAACGTCAAGTAGTTACCACAAAATAGTGTTAACTCTGGTTGAAGAACGTAAGAGAGAATGAAAGAAGATGAACAACACAAGCAGTAGAGATATCAAGAGAGAGTGAAGAGCGAAAAGACCAATAGGATTTTAAGTGAGGCTTATATATGTTATGGAAGAGAGAGAGAGAGAATAGAAAGGGTTTGCATGGGAGAAAGAGAAATAATGATGAGTTTAACTGTAGCAAATACCTCGGAGAACGTGTGCACACAATGCATTAAATGCACGAACCGGACGGTTTAATTTAGACGGTTAAACTTAGGAGAGAGAAAGTGTAGAAACGGCAACAATAAAGTTTAAGGTTACCTTTCTGATTTATCACAGAGAGTTGGGATAAATCTTTGACAAGAGTTGGGTAAGGCGGAGCACACACGTGTCAGAGAGGAGGTGTGACCGATTGTACCTTTGATTTTACTAAGCTTACGTCATGTGTCAGAGAATCCTTATCCGTTTGAATTGAGATCTACCGATGAATTTTGAATTTTGAAGTTTGACAAATCGGCAAGACATGGTTCGGCAAGTTGTTGATCAGCAAGATATTTACCGGCATGATGTTGTCAGCAATATTTTGTCGGCAATATAATTTGGTCGGCACGATTTTCACACTTGCTGATGAGATCGGCAAGACTAGCACAAATAGCAAAGTCAGCACAATTTTAACCATAATAATCAATCATACCTAGTTCACCTCTGAGGAATTCAAATCTTTTCTGATCTAAGGGTTTTGTCAGTATGTCTGCTCTTTGGTAGTCGGTATGAACTTTGAGCAGCACCACGTTTCTCTTTTCAACATGTTCCTTCAGGAAGTGATACTTGATGTCTATGTGCTTGGTTTTGGAATGCATGACTGGGTTGTTGGAAACTGAGATAGCAGATTGATTGTCACAATAGATGGGATAAACTTGAGATGGAACTTCATAGTCAACAAGCTGCTGCTTCATCCAAAGGATCTGTGAACAGCAACTGCCGGCAGCTATGTACTCAGGTTCAGTAGTAGAAGTGGAAATTGATGCTTGCTTCTTACAGGACCAAGACACCAATCTATCACCAAGAAATTGGCAAGTTTCACTAGTACTTTTTCTGGTCACCCTACAAGCTGCAAAGTCTGCATCTGAATAACCTATTAGATTAAAAGATGAATCTCTAGCATACCATAATCCAAGGTTAGCAGTGCCACATAGATATTTAATGATACATTTAACAGCTTGCAGATGGGATTCCCTAGGGTCAGCTTGAAACCTGGCACAAACACAAACAGCAAACATAATATCTGGTCTACTGGCAGTAAGATAGAGGAGTGAGCCGATCATACCTCGGTAGAGTGTCATATCTACTTTCTTACCAGACTCATCCTTATCTAAGTGAATGTTAGTGCCCATAGGTGTGCTTTGAGAGTGAGCATTGTCAAAGCCAAACTTCTTGATTAATTCTTTTGCATACTTGGCTTGACTGATGAATATTCCCTCATTGGATTGCTTGACTTGAAGTCCAAGGAAATATGTTAGTTCACCCATCATGCTCATCTCGAACTTGCTCTGCATTAGCTTCTCAAATCTCTTGCAAAGTGATTCATTAGTAGAACCAAAAATAATATCATCGACATATATTTGAACAAACAATGAATGACCCTTGTGCTTGGCAACAAATAAAGTAGTATCGATTTTACCTCGAGTGAAACCTAAGCCATCACTAAGTAAGAACTTAGAAAGGGTTTCATACCATGCTCTTGGAGCTTGCTTTAGGCCGTAGAGAGCTTTCTTCAATCGGTAGACATGATTAGGCTTCTTGGAGTCTTCAAAACCTAGTGGTTGTTTAACATACACAAGTTCTTGGAGTTCTCCATTTAGGAAGGCACTTTTCACATCCATTTGATATAACTTGAATACTTTGAAGGCAGCATAGGCTAGGAAAAGTCTTATATCTTCCAATCTTGCAACAGGAGCGAATGTCTCATCGTAGTCAATTCCTTCTTCTTGTCGGTAGCCTTTAGCAACTAACCTTGCTTTGTTTCTAATAATATTCCCAGCTTCATCCAATTTGTTCCTGTAGACCCATTTTGTACCGATCACTTGTTGAGATGATGGTCTTGGCACTAGTTCCCACACATTGCATCTTTCAAACTGATTTAGCTCCTCCTACATAGCTTCCACCCAGCCAGGATCAGCAAGAGCTTCTTCAGTCTTCTTTGGTTCTATATTGGAAACCATAGCAGATGAGAAGAGACTCTCGGCGAATGCTCTACTAAGGTTTCTTGTCAATCTTGGTCCAAAGACATCACCAATCACATTTTCTAATGGATGATCACGAACTGTTCTAACTTCTCTCGGCACATCTTGTCTGACTGTATCTTGTTGGAGTGATTCTAGAGGAGGATCAAGATCAGCAGATGGAGAAGGAGAATAAGAGTTCTGGGTGTGAGGTGGATTAGATTGAGAGCTTGTTGGGAAGGGTCTTATAACAGAAATTGGTTGAGGGCTAGATCTGTCTTCAGGATGATCAGCAGAATTTGCATCGGCAAATGGATTATGAAAGTTATCGGTAAGATCATGTTCTGCCGATGATGGGAAATAGTGAGTATCTGCTGGTTCTTCTACTGAAATGACTGGATCAGCAGCTGGTACTTGACCTGCAGGGTTAGAATTACTGGATTCACCTGTCTCATGAGCACTAGAAGCATTAGTACTATTTGGAGCCTTATCAGACTCTAACAAATCAAATTCATCAAAGGTTACATGAACAGATTCAACAATTTTCAAAAGTTTCTTATTAAAAACTCGAAAGGCCTTACTGTGTTTAGCGTATCCAACAAAGATTCCTTCATCAGCTTTCTCATCAAATTTACCTCTGTGCTCTTTACCGTTGTAAAGCACGTAACATTTGCAGCCGAATATTTTGAAGAATCCAATGTTGGGAGTTCTGCCTCTCCAGAGTTCATAAGGAGTCTTGTTATGGAATTTGTTGATGAGAGATCTGTTCTGAGTGAAGCAGGCGGTATTGATGGCTTCAGCCCAAAAATATTTCAGCAGCCTGGCTTCAGCAATCATGGTCTTACCAGCTTCAATGAGAGTTCTGTTCTTTCTCTCAACGACACCATTTTATTGTGGTGTACCGGCAGCTGAGAAGTTGTGGTCTATGCCATGATCGTCACAGTACTGAGCAATACCATTGTTCTTGAATTCAGTGTCGTTGTCTGATCTCATGCTGATGATATCGCTTTCTTTATGTGTTTGTAGTAGTCTGAATAACTTGGTAGCAACGGCATAAGTGTCATCTTTGTGACTGAAAGTTTCCACCCAAGTATATCTAGAGAAATCATCTACTACAACCAAGGTATATCTACTTCCCCCAATACTTGCTGTAGTTGTGGGGCCAAATAGATCCATATGTAGCATTTGGAGGCACTTAGATAGTGACATGCAGGGCTTGCTTCGGAAGGATGATTTATGTTGTTTTCCAAGCTGGCAGGCCTTGCATTTCTTTGCTTGATCAGCAGACACTTGTGGTTGACCGGTAACCAGATTTGAGCCGGCAAGCTTGGATAGATATTTGAAGTTCAAGTGACTGAGTCTCTTGTGCCATAGCCATGAGTTCTCACTTATGTTCTTAGCTACAAAACAAACATTAGCAACACCAGTAATAGCACTTAAGTCTACTGCATAAATGTTACCTTTTCTTTTGGCAGTGAGAAGAGTTTCATTGGAAGCAATGTCTTTCACATAGCAACTGGAAGTAGTAAATACACATTGCATTCCTTTATCACAGAATTGTGATATAGATAGAAGGTTGTGTTTCAAACCATCCATAAGAGAGACCTTTTGTACAGTAACTGCACCTCTCTTGATGGTACCTATACCGATGATTTTTCCTTTGGCATTATCACCGAAAACCACTGGGGGACCTGATGCTTCTGAGATATCGGCAAGTAGATCTGCAAATCCTGTCATGTTTCTTGAGCAGCCACTATCTAGAATCCACAAATCCTTGCTTGCACCAGTTGAGGCCATAAAGCATTTCTGAAATAAAACGGTATGCTTATGGTCCCCCTTATTCTTGGGTCCGAGGGTTAGTTCCTCTTTGGCAACCACATCTGGCCACCACTAGAGGATGTAACCTCAGTGGGTCCAGATAGGTGCTTCAAGAGGCATTCATGAGCCTTGTGACCATAATCAGAACAATTTGAACATCTCACTTGATTAATAGGCTGTGGAGTCGGTAGAATGTCATTCTGTTTAGTCAGTGCATCGGCAGAACTAGGGAATTGAGCAGGCACAAACTTAGTAGGTTTAAAGGTGCTAGTGTTGCCTTTCTTTCCATTCTGTTTACCTTTGGCAGTTACCTTTTTAGGTACTTGTCCATCGGCAGCAGATGTGGTTAGACCGGCAGTACTAGCTCTGCTGATGTATTCACCAAGAATACCGTTATCGGTTGACTCAGTATCGGCAACCTTAACATATCTTTGTTTGTGCTTATCATTCCTTTTGTTCTGGTTCTTATGATACTTCATTGCCACAGCACTGTATATTGGCTTAGCATCCTTATGCACTGAGTTAACAGGACTACATTCAACTTTCTCATCCTTTTTCTCGATCGCACAAGTTTCAGTAGAGCTACTGCTGCTGGAATCAAATCCTAACCCAGATTGGTCCTTATATGACATTTGGGTCTGTAGGATTGTTTCAACAGCAACTCTAGATTTAGTGTAAGAATCAACAATCCTTGAGAGATGATTGTTTCTTTTCACAAGATCTTCGATCTGAGCTATCAATACTGCTACTTGGCTTTTGAGATCCAGGTTTTCTTTCTTTAGAAGAACAGACTCAAGCTCATGTCCTTTGAGAACATTAAGTTCAGACACAAGCAAGTCATTCTCTGCAGAAATTCTATTGAAATCAGCAGCCATCACTTTATGAACGGTACTCAGCTTCTCATGATCAATAAAAAGTTCATCCATTGTCTCTACCATTTCAGCTTTGGATATTTCAGGAAAGGGATCAGCTAAAATTTTGGGGGCAGAGGGAATAGGTTTAGGAGAGAAGTCAGGTAGAGAAGAGATGGGTTTAGATAAGCTTTTGGAAATGCTGGGATGCTCGGTGAATGAGAATTTTCTGGTCATTGGTAAGGGTTTAGGTTTGATAGCAGTGAATTGAATAGAGTTGCACTGACCATAGAGAGAGGTTCCCACTTGGTGAACTCTGTATCCATTTGGGTTCTCTGCTTTGACACTAATCTCTTTGAAGTGTGGTTGAGGTCTTCCAGTAGCTTCTTCTCTCACTGGAGATCTTGGAGGAGATGGATCTCGGTAGACTGGAGTCGGCAATGTGGATGTATCGGCATCTTCCAAGTCTAGGGCGACAAAGCTTACATCGGCATCTTCATCTGAGTCAGTTTCACATCAAACCGGCAAGGCCTTTTCTGTGCTTTCATCGGCAACAAAGCTTCGAGACTTGGGATGTCTCTTGTTGAATGACTTCCTCACATACTCATATTTTGGTTGAGGACATTTAGAAGCAAAGTGACCAGGTTTTCTGCAGTTGAAGCAAACAAGATCACCTTTGTTGTTCTTTCCGTCGGTAGCACTTGTTGATGGTTTGTTGTAACTTGTTGGTTTTTGAAAAGTTGGTGTGAATGATTTTGGTTGCTGGTAGTTTCCTTTCTGTATCCTTTTGAAGTCCTTAAACCTTTTGTAGTTCCTAGCGAAGGCGGTAAATTCGTCTTCTTCCATAGGCTGTTCTGAGGTAGTTGCAGGGGTTTTGGAGCTGCAGGGTATAGGATGGGGATCTGTAGGAGGGAATTTGTTTGAAGGGAAGGATATCTGTGACTGAGCTGATAGAGACAAGTTTTTGAAATTTTTATCGAGAACGTTAAGTTTTTGCAGTTCTCTCTCATACAGAAATAGACTAGATACAAGATTCTGAATAGAAGTCTTGTTCAAGTCTCTCACTTCTCTAATAGCGGTGACCTTGGTATGATACTTATTTCCCAAAGAACTTAGAAAACGAATATTCAGGTCTTTCATAGTATAAATCTTTCCTAATGAAGCACATAAATTACTTACCTCGCAGAATCTGTCGTAGGCACTCCTTAGTGATTCACCATCTTGTTTCTTGAAGGATTCAAACTCAGCAATACAATCATAGAGTTTGTTGTCCTTTACCTGCTCGTCACCTTCAAAGTATGCAAGGATCTTGTTCCAGCATTCTTGAGCCGTGGAGCACAAGTCAATGAGTTTATATTGCTTGTCGTCCAAACTACAAGAAATAATGTGGCATGCTTTTCCATCTAGGGCAGCTGAAAGTTTGTCGTCCTCAGTCCATTCCTCTCTTGGTTTCTCGACCAAGGTTTCTTCAATCTGAACATGGGTTTCTTGTTCAGTGTCACGATCAGCATGTTGTGTCAGCGGAGTGGAGGGAATAGGTCTATAGGTGGTTGAGACTTTTAAAGGAATGATTGGACCACCTTCTATGACCTTCATCAACCGATCATCGATTGAGTTCATATAATTTATCATACGAGATTTCCAGACACCAAACTCGTTGACATTTAACAACGGTATGGTAGTGATATTACATGACTGCATGATTTTTCCTGCCATGGTATCGGCAATACAAGCTGCAAAGCTTGGAAATTTCTTTCAAAATTCCAAGCTCTGATACCAATTGTTAGGCCCAATTGGTAGGAAAATAGGCTAGAGGGGGGTGAATAGCCTTTTTAAAACTTTTACAAAGAAACACTTATAAATGCAAAGTCACTTATCAGTTTGCAAACTATTATCAGTAAGCGCAGCGGGTAAAATATGACTTAGTTTTAACTCACACAAAATCTGTGTATAAGAGATTTTTAGAGCTTAGTTTAAACACAAAGTTGTTTCTAAAGGTTCAATACAGTTTCAAGAGATTGGTCAATGGAAATTACAATGAATCAGTACGAACATATGCAATCTGCCGGTGATAGAATTCCAACCGGCAATGATAAGGTAAGCAACAGAGACACAAGGATTTGGAGAGGTTCACAGTGTAAATACTGCTACGTCCTCTACCAAGTTTGGTAAGAACTTGGATTTGGGTTAAGAGTACTATTAGATTTTTCTAGTCTATTACAAGCACGGCTTTGTCGGTATACAAAGACTAAGTTCTAGAAATTTCTAATGGATCGTAAAACAATTCTGACCAAGTGTATTTGAGCGGCAAGTTCAAGAGAACTTATCTCACTCAGGTGGGTATGTGAATAACTTAAACAACGTATTCCTTATATAATCTAGTTCGGGAATACTAACAATGTTGTTTGAGTTGGTGCACAAGTGTATGTCCTATTAATTGATCTAATGATTATATGGACACAGAATGTTTGAGTCTTTAATGAATACTCAAAAACATTCAAATCTCTTCAATGATCTATTTTCACCAACCTTCTTCAATGCTCCAAGTCCACTATTTATAAGAGGAGTAAATGTCTTGAGTCTTGTAGAAGAAGGCTTGCAATTTGAATATCCAGCTGGGTAGTTGAGGAGCATTAAATGCGGTATCTTTAGCATTAATGACAAAGATATGTGGTACACGCATGCTCGCAAAAGTCTGATGGGTAAAGACCCCTTTGTCTCAACCGGTTACCTGCAAAAAGCAAGTAGAGACAGAGTATAGCTAAAAGTAGCTATGTGTCAGATGGCGCAGCAATCATTACAGAGCAGGTAAACTAATTTTAGATAAAACAGTAAGAAGGGACAGGGACAATCAGCAAGGTTGACTTTAAGATGAAACGATGTAACCTGACTGACAGTACAGACTGTTTTTCTATATCGGCAGTTGAGAATGGAGTTGATCGGCAACTTGTTTAGCAAGTTGATCGGCAACTAGTTTACTGGTCTGCTGATTTGCTTCCTCTTGCTGGTTTGCCTTGTTTCAAGAGTTGGAATACACCTCTGCTGGTCACCAAGAATCCTAAGAGTACCTTACAAAGGTTCTAATAAAATTGGGGGATCCTAAGTGATAACTATGATTGGGATTAAGCAATTCTATGTCCTAAACATATATTTGAACAACATATATCTTAGAACAAAATAAAATCTCTCTCAAACTCTTTGAGACTCACAAAAGCACTACTTTTGATGGTCTGGCCGAATTGAGGTTTTTATACACAATTAAGACCTATTCCAAATAGGTAACTTGTGCCAAAAACCTTTCCTAATCGAATTAGGAATTATTCTGCCGCCTAGACCAGGCGCCCGCCTGGTGCATACCGAGCGCCCGCTCATTTGACCAGAAGGTCAAGATCCTTTTCCGGACTCATTCAGGCGCCCGCCTGGTTCAACCCAAGTGCCCGCTTGGTTGACCAGGAAGCCCAGAATTTTCCAGAAATTCCTTGGAGGTCCTCCGACCCTAAATGCCAATATAGTCCTCTTATTTAAGATTCGTTCTATTGTGTGTGACCCTCTAGGATTATACTAAGTTGGCAATGGGCTCAAACATGATCCCATAAGATATGATTAGGTTCTAGCAAACCGTTATACCTACCCAAATAGTATAACTAGATACAAGTTCGCATTCCTTTATAATATGTCACATTCCTTTTGTCCACGATGTCATTGAACACAAGTCATGGTCAAACAGTCAACTTGTCTTGTTCAATACTTTCTCGATTCCGAATATGTTGATAATTCAAATGCTATTGATCCAATCAATCCATTTGAGTTCGGCCGAACATTTCATCAACATCATTCCTTCGAGGGGCCCAAGCTTGACATCTCTCCGTAGAGGGACAAATCCATTTAGCTTATTATTCTTCCCAACGGGAATCCGACTATGCCAATCATACCCTTTATAACTACCGTGTTAAGGTAACGTTTGAATATGTTAAACACAATGTTCATCAAGTGGAAGACTATAATAACTTCATGTCTAAGGATTCAAAAGACATAACTAATATGAGATATATGTACGACATAGACCATGACATAAATCTCAAACAGCGGGTCATGTCCAGTACCTTGTTCCAAACAAGTACCCATAAATCTAACATGATCATCCCATGATCATTTAGCCTTTATACTAGTGCTTAACAAGTACTAGGGACGGGGATTATTATAAGTAAACATGAACAACAATAATAATCAAAATATCTCTTTATTGATATGAAATAAATGATAACAATTACAACGTTTATTAAACGTGCCTAGGGCACCACTACCAACAAGGAGTTCCTGGCAATTATACTGGTGTGACCAAGTGGCGACACTACCTATGTGGCAATCATTTCCAAATTAAGACTGATCATAAAAGTCTGAAGTACCTGATGGAGCAGAAACTCACTAGTCCTCTGCAACAAAAATGGTTATCTAAGTTGTTGGGGTATGACTACACCATAGTTTATAAGAGGGTAATTGACAATAAGGTGGCTGATACTCTATCAAGAGTCCATGAAGATCAAGAGGGGGTGGAATGCAAAGCAATCTCTGTGGTGCAACCTGATTGGGTGGCAGAGGTACTGTCCAGTATTGAGGGGGATCCAGACATACAAGCCATCATGGAAGGAATTCTCATTAACAAGGATGATTATCCTGATCATAGTTGGCACAATGGATTACTGAGGTACAAAGGCAGACTCATGATAGGCAAAAATGGGGGTTTAAGAGAGAAGATTGTTAAAGAGCTTCACAACACTCCACTAGGTGGACACTCTGGGATTCAAGGGACAAAAAAGAGGGTAAGCCAATGTTTTTACTGGCCAGGGCTGAAGCAAGATGTGAGGAAGTGAATTGGTCCTTGTCAGGTATGCCAACAAACCAAGAATGAATCCATTTACCCCCCCTGGCTTGTTACAGCCTCTACCTATCCCAAATCAACCATGGGCTGATATAGCTATGGATTTCATAGAAGGACTACCTCCCTCCCAGCAATGGAACTCTATAATGGTGGTGGTTGATAGGCTTACCAAATATGGCCATTTCATACCACTGAAACACCCCTATACAGCCTATTCAGTTGCCAAGGTATTCTTTGATCACATTTACAAGTTACATGGTTTACCTACTACAATCACCTCTGATAGGGACAAAATATTTCTTAGTCAGTTTTGGCAATCCCTATTCACATTGCTGGGCACTTCCTTAACCTTAGTATGGCCTATCACCCCCAGACAGATGGCCAGACTGAAAGGTTAAATAGGTGTTTGGAACAGTATCTGAGAGCTTCCACTAGCTCAAAACCCAACAAATGGTCTGAATGGCTCATTATGGAAGAGTGGTGGTATAACACAAACTTTCATACAACCTTACAACAAACCCCTTTTGAGGCATTGTATGGCTACCCCCCACCTCAAGCTTTGTTTACTCATGAGCAATATACTAAGGTTGATGCAGTTGGGGCCTTTGTCAGGGATAGGGATAAACAACTCAGGACTCTGAAAGCTAATTTGTTAGAGGCTCAAAACAGAATGAAAGAAATGGCTGATAAGAAGAGGAGTGGCAGGAAATTTGAAGTGGGAGATTGGGTATACCTGAAACTTCAACCCTACAGGCAGACATCTTTGGCAATGAGGCAGAACATGAAGCTAGCTCCAAAATTCTATGGCCCCTTTCAAGTTGTAGCAAAGATAGGACAGGCTGCCTATAAGTTGGACCTTCCAGCCACTTCTCATATACATCCAGTCTTCCACGTGTCCTTGTTGAAACCCAGAATTGGAGCTCATACATAAGTCAATCCTAATCTTCCCTACGTTAGAGATGATGGCCAAATGTTGGTAGAACCTGTAGCAGTATTAGACAGAAGGTTGGTTAAGAGGGGTAACAGTACCGCAGCACAGGTGCTTATCCAGTGGTCTAATCCACTCCCAGAAGACGCGACGTGGAAAGATTGGTCCACTATTGCAGCTAATTTATCTCAATTTAATCCTTGAGATAAGGATTGTCTAAGGGGAAGGGAATGTTGTAGTTAGGGTTCATTTCTCAATTGGGGGTGACCGTTGGGGATGCCCGTTTGAATCAATAGGAGTACGAGGTCGTTTCGCCTTGTTTGAGCGACGTCGTTTAAATAAGTGTGGGGAGTCTTAAGCGTAGAGTTAGTTATGCGCTTTTATTAATATGTAAATGTTAGTACCCGATCTGAAAATGAGTTTATTAGGGCTTTCCCAAATATACAAGGACTTTATAGGAATTAGAAACCTTGCAAAGACTTGTCCCGGATTCCCAAAAATAGCTCAATGTTCTAGAAAACATTAAATATGGACATTTAGGGTTGCCTTGTATGAACAGTAAAACCCTAGCTTGAATTTCAAGTCAGCGCGCAACGATGGCCACGCGGCCACTTTCGCCGCCGCCCTCCATCTTGGCCACGCGGCCACATCCGCCCCGGATGATCTGGACCGTCAGATCTCTCCATCAGTTTCCTATTTAAAGACCTCCCTTGCCTCATAATAGGGGGATCCGAATTTTAGAGCTTTCAAGTGATGATTTTGCTCCCAAATCAAGTCATTCAAGCCTCCAAAAACACTCTCAAGAATCCCAAGAAGATCCAAGGTTATTTCTTGCCAACAAAGGTAAGTTTTCTAACTTTTCTTCATGTTCTTGCATTATTTCTAATGTAGATCTTTAATATTCATATTCTTAATATGTTTATTCATGTGTTCTTCATAATATTCATATTCTTAATATGTTTATTCATGTGTTCTTCATAATATTCATGTTCCTAACATCTTTATTCATATTTTCTTCATGACATTCATATGTTCATAATATGTTCTTCGCATATTCATCATATTCTAGATTAAAACCTTATTTATACCATATTTAGGGTGGCGATCTTCATAATTACATGTTATTTCATAGCCGATGATGATCTAGGGTTCATCAATGATGATCTAGGAACTACTTCTAAACCCTAAACTTTAGGTAATTCCCCCTCATTATGCATGATCCCGATTCTTCTGCCTATTCTAAATTCTTCTCGAACTACGCTGACTTGAGCTTCTCACATTGAGAGGAACGTAGGCAATCTTCGGATCCGGTCTCAAACACTAACACACTACTAACACATTCATCATGATAGAAAGACCGATCATTCGGGCAATAGGAGTGATAACGTCCAATATTCTTCTCTTGTTGTAATTTGACCCCCGAACCCATTAAACATGCTTTTTCTCAATGTTTTGGCTATAACTAAAGCGGCGTGGCGACTCTCATAATTTTAATGTTGCTATGAATATCCCAAATTCAAACACACGTATTCACAGTGGCGACTCTGCTGGGGACTGCTTTGAAACTTTTTCAAACTTAGTGGGTCTAACTTTCGTCACATCATGATGCTTGCCATGTTTACACATGCACACACTTGCCATGTTTACACATACACACACTTACACATGCACACACTTGCCATGTTTACACATGCACACACCTGCCATGTTTACACATGGACACACCTGCCATGTTTACACATGCACACTTGCCATGTTTTCACGTGCCACCTACAGTTAAGCCATGTTTACACATGCACCCGCGTACTCCGCCATGTTAATACTTGTACCTTGTACCTTGTACCTTGTACCATGTACCCTTGTTATCTTTGCTTTAGTATTAGGGTCAAACAAAAACTCTGCTATGCTCCCTAGTATATTCTTATCTTCTTCCCCTTCTCTCTCTCTTGCATTGCATTGCATTGCATCGTGCAAACATTCAAAACTTCTCTCTTTTATCCTTAAAAAGAATTAGTTTCTTGCCACACACTACCACTAGTCCGTGTCAGCACTGCACAGGTCCCTACTACCCGGAGTATTCGATGTGCAGGAATTTGTGCGCTACTACCTCACATTTTTTTGAGTCACTCGTCTACTCCACTCACCGTGTACGTTCCACGAGCGGTGGGAACCTTTATCCTACCCGTGTCAACCCACACATAGAGATTAGGACACTCCTTGGACCAACCATTTAGGATGTAAATAAATGCAAAAATTTTTGTTAAATAAAATGTGCATTGCATCTAGGCGACCTCTAAGGTCCATCGCTCACCCCTTGGGCCATCTATAAAAATTCCTCATCTTGGCCTATCTAGGTTACCTACCCATCATTGCGATCCATTTGGGTCTACCCTTCATCTCGACCCGCTTTGGTCAAAATCCCACCATCCTTTGACCCCCTGGGTCAACCTTATATACCTTTGACCTCCTAGGTCAACCTTTGACCACCTAGGTCAACCTTCCCAACCTGTGACCTCCAAGGTCAACCTTATCTACCTTTGACCTCTTAAGCCAACCTTTGACCCCCTAGGTCAACCTTTGACCTCCTATGTCACGACCCGAAAACTAGGCTCTATTTTATTAATAATAAATGATTATTAATTATTTATTTGCTTATTTATTTATTTGAATTATTAATTATTTAAATATTTATGTGTGCATCTTATGTTTCATAATAATTATGCTTAGCATTTTATTTGAGTCATTTGTGTTAGTGCAGTATTGTTGGGTCTTAATAATTAGTGGGAGTATTATAGTTGAGCTAGTTAGTGGGGGAAGGGGGCTAGGTGCAACATTTCAAATAATTCCCCTACTCCCTCTCTTCTCCCTCACCCTATCACCATCACTCACACTCCACCTCCATCTCTCCCAGCAAATCTCTCTCTCTCTCCATGTTTGTGGGTAAGTTTTTCTCTCTTCCTTCTCTCTTCATTTTCTTCCTCTTCCTCTCATTATTTCTCATTTCTTAAAACATGAATCTTGTTTAGATCGTCGATAGGATCGTAGGAAGCCAAAAATATTGGAAATCCATCAACTTTGAGAAAATCCAGGTAAGTTACTTTCCCCCCCCCCAATGATGCTAAAAATGTTCATCCTATGCTTAGATGATCCTATGATTTCCATTTATTGCTTCTTTGGTTGATTTTGAGATGATCTTCATTTTTATTCATTTTTGTGAAATTTTGGTATTTGAATCTTGTGTTGGGTTTTAGATGTTGTTATTTAGTCCCATTGCAAGTCTATAAGTTCTTTTGGTTCATAGTTGTGTATATTGTAAGTCTTGGTTCCAAGTATTTGTGAAATGGTGAAGATTTGAGTTTGGTTTGAGTTTGGATTGAAAATGGTAGAAACCCAGAATTTTGGCCGGAATTTGCCTGTCCGGGCAAGGAGGCGCCCGCACCCTCCCATAGGAGGCGCGCGCACCCTTATGCCCTTCTTGAACAAGACCTTCTGTTTCTAGGAGGCGCGCGCACCCTCTCCTCCTCCAAACTTGATTTCCCCTTCTGATCAAAGGAGGCGCGCGCACCCTTTTATTTGAAGCGCGCGCACCCTCACTTACCTTTTGGCGTATTTTCCTTCTGACTTCAGGAGGCGCGCGCACCCTCCCATAGGAGGCGCACCCTCTCCCCTATTGTGAAATTTATTTCCCCTTTTTGTCCAATCTTTCGAGTGCCATATCTTGTTCATCCGGACTCCGTTTTAGGCGTATAAATTATCGTTTTAAAGCTCTCCTTAAGCTCTTCGAGATGAGTGAGTAAATTTGGTTGAGTGCTCGAATTAACTGGATCCTTTATGGTCAAATGTGATATGGGAATTGTGTTATCATTGTTAAGATTGTTGAAACACTTTTATTGTGTGTTGTTGGTTTATTTCACTTTCTTGGTGACTTCTTGGTATGGTTCCCTACTTTGGAACCCTAAGTTGTTTAATTAAGCTAGTATTTATTACTTAGCATTTATTTGAAAGTCCAGCTGGTATTTGTGGTTGTGTCGGCCGATGTGAGATATTGTGATGGCACCGGCCAAGTCCATTATGGTGTCGACCATTGTTTTGCCCTTATTTTCCTCTTCCAGATCGGCCTTGGTTGAGACGCTTGGAGCATGACTTTGTGTCATGGCTCCCTCCCTTTGTGGCACATTATTTTGTTATTGGTTCCGGTACCGGGGATTTCTCTCCAGCTTTCATGCTGTTATGAAGATGATGATGGTTGATTATTGAAGATGCGCAGCGACCTTTGTTTGGTTTATCAGTTTGGGAAAACCTTGGCTATATCCTTTGTTATGTGTTTATTTCCGCTGCTATCTGTTATGTGATAACTGCTATGTGCTATCTATGATTTACTATTGTATATTGCATCTTAGCATGTCATGTAATTGCATTAGTAACTTATTGAGATTTATCTCACCCCCTTTTCTTTTGTCTTTGTTTTTCCTTAACCCCCCCAGGTGGAAAGGATTAGACTCGCTGATCACGAGACAGGACGTCGCGAGGGTTGAGCTTTTGGGGAAAGTGTATATTGGTGGGTTGACATTATATAAATGTGTAACCTTTTTGGGATATTTATACCAAACATTGACGTCACTAGGATTTGTATATTTTATAACTTTGGTGTATAAGCTTATGGAGTTTATACTAGTTATACTTTGTTGTTCAAGTAGATTTCAAAACTTGGTGTTATCATCTTTTGGTATAAAAGGAAATTTTTATCTTCATTATTTTGGAGTTTATTGTTTAAGTCGACGTCCAGCTCGCGATCTCAGGCCCGCGGGGTTCGGGGTGGCGACAGTTGGTATCAGAGCTATGGTTTAGCTCTAAGTATAAGTCTAGGTGGACTAGTATGACCTAGGTGGGTAGTTGTGTTCGGAGTGAGTAACGGTTGATGTCTTATGCAGGTAATTGTTTGAAATGGCTAGAAGGAGAGCAGGCGAAGGCTCTAGTGGAGCACAGAATCAGAATGACTTAAGGGAAGAGAACCGGGCAATGTTCCAAGGAATGTTTGAGGCCGCTATGAAGGCCATTCATGATCAAGGGCCACGAGAAGAGCATGTGGCACCACCGAGATATGGGCTGGAGCATATTCTGAAATTGAAACCAAGAGAGTTTGATGGTGAGCCCGATGTGAAGAAGGCCGAGCTATGGATCGAGTCAATGGAGAAACTTTATGATGTGTTTGGGTGCACGGACGAGGATAGGGTCCGGTTTGCGGCTTATAAATTGGTTGGGGCCGCCGAGCATTGGTGGAAAGGGGTTAAAGCTAGTTGGGATGACACTCACACAGTGTATGCTTGGGAATTGTTTGTGCGGAAGTTCAAAGAGCATTTCATTCCGGTAGTGGATCAGAACCGAAAGAGGATCGAGCTGCTCAATTTGGAGCAAGGTTTGTTGTCTATAGCTCAATACTCGGCTAAGTTCACAGAATTAGCCCGGTATTGTGACTATCTTGTGAGGACCGAAGAACAGAAAGCTATGAGATTTATTCGGGGTTTGAAGACTTCTATCCGTACTCAGCTCATAGCCCAGAGGATTGTGACGTTCCAGGATGCGGTGGACCGTGCCTATCTTATAGAGCAAGATATTGGGGAACATAAGAGGAAGACCGAGGTAGCTAACCCGAGCAAGCCGGGAGGGCAAAGCAAGCCACAATCCCGTTCTGATAACCGAGGTAACTTTGGGGGACAATCTCAGTTCCGAGGGCAACCGATCCCAAGGAACCCGGGTACTACTTCCGGGAACCAAGGGAACCAAAACAGGAGACTTTATTCGTATTGTCAAAAGGAAGGCCACTCAGAAGACCGTTGCTGGAAGAAACAGGGAAGGTGCACCAATTGTGGCCAAATGGGGCATTATGTGAGGGATTGTCCGAAGAATAGAATTCAACCGACTGGGGTAGGAGCCGGGGCTCCTCAGGGTCAGAAAAGGGATGCTACGGGAAAGCCCAAGGTCCAAGGGAAAGTGTTTGCAATGAATCAACAACAGGCCACAGATGATCCCACAGTTATTGGAGGTATCATTTCTATATCTAGTGTGAGCGCACGAGCGTTAGTAGATCCAGGATCATCTCATTCATACATTTCTGTGCAATTTGCTTCTTTGTTAAATGCTGCATCTGAGTCTTTGCCTTATGTGCTAGAGGTGTCGACCCCTATAGGAGAATGTTTGGTGACTGATAAAGTCTTTCGTGCGTGTGATGTGCTTATATGTGGTCGTGTCTTGTGTGCGGACTTGGTAGTCCTTCATATTCAGGACTTTGATGTTATTTTGGGTATGGATTGGTTGAGCAAGTTTCATGCTTCTGTTGATTGTCGTAGGAAAGTTGTTACTTTTTCTATTCCAGATGTGCCTAAATTTGTTTTTGAGGCTATGCCTTTGGGTAAAAATATTCGTGTGATTTCCTATGTGAAAGCGAGAAAATTGTTGCACCGTGGTTGTGAGGGGTACTTGGCTAGTGTGCTTGATACTAGGAAAGAATCCCCTAGTTTGGAGAGTGTTCGGGTAGTTAGGGAATTTCCCGATGTTTTCTCTTCTGAATATAATATGCCTCCCGATCGTGAGATAGAATTTTGTATAGATCTTTTGCCGGGTACAACTCCGATTTCGAAGGCACCGTATAGGTTGGCTCCCGCAGAGTTGAAGGAGCTAAAGGTTCAGTTGCAAGAGTTGCTTGATCGAGGGTTTATCCGCCCTAGTGTTTCCCCGTGGAGAGCACCAGTTTTGTTTGTGCGGAAGAAAGATGGTTCGTTGAGATTGTGTATTGACTACCTAAAGTTGAATCAGGTTACGGTGAAAAACAAGTATCCTCTACCTCACATTGATGATTTGTTTGATCAGCTTCAAGGCTCAGTTGTGTTTTCTAAACTTGATTTGAGGAGTGGGTACCATCAGTTGAAGATTCGATCGGAGGATATTCCGAAGACTGCCTTTCACACTCGGTATGGTCATTATGAATTCTTGGTTATGCCGTTTGGGTTGACTAACGCGCCGGCCGTGTTTATGGATTTGATGAATCGGGTTTTCCATCCTTATCTTGATTCGTTCGTGGTGGTCTTTATTGATGATATTCTCGTCTACTCTAAATCTAGAGAGGAGCACGAGCAACACTTGAGGACAGTTTTATCCGTTCTTGCGAGGGAGCAGTTGTTTGTGAAGTTTAGTAAATGGGAATTTTGGCTCGAGAAGGTGTCATTTCTGGGTCATGTTATTTCGAAAGATGGGATTTCGGTGGATCCTTCAAAGATTGAAGCTATAGTGGATTGGAAGAGACCCGAGTCAGTGACCGAGATTCGTAGCTTTCTGGGTTTGGCCGGGTATTACCGAAGATTTATTGAGGGGTTTTCGAGGATTGCTACTCTGATGACTCAGTTGACCCGGAAGGATGTACCGTTTGTGTGGAGTGAAAAATGCCAAAGTAGTTTCGAGGAATTGAAGAAGAGGTTGACTACCGCACCGATCTTGACCTTGCCGAATGGGAATGATAATTTAGTAATTTATAGTGATGCTTCGAAAGAGGGTTTGGGTTGTGTTTTGATGCAGAACAGGAAGGTGATTGCCTATGCTTCGAGGAAGTTGACCCCTAGTGAACAGAATTACCCGACTCATGATATGGAGTTGGCGGCGATAGTCTTTGCGTTGCACAAATGGAAGCACTACCTTTATGGGGCGAAGTTTGAAATTTTTACCGATCACAAGAGTTTGAAATACCTTTTCTCCCAGAAAGAGTTGAATAATAGGAAACGCCGATGGATGGAATTATTGAAGGATTATGATTGTACGATTTCTTATCATCCGGGGAAGGCGAATGTGGTCGCCGATGCGATTAGTAGAAAATCTTATGTGGCTTCGATGATGGTTCGAGAGTGGAAAATGCTTGAGGATGTTCGAGATTGGTCTCCTCGTGAATCGAGACATGGGGCTATTTTTGCGAATATTAGGGTATCTCCGACCCTAATTCAGAGGATAAAGGAAGCTCAGAAAAAGATCCCGAGTTGGTGAAGATAATGGGTAAATTGAAGGAAAAGAACTTCGAGGATTTTTCTTTAAGTTCGAGTGGAGTTTTGACTTTCCGTGGTCGCTTGTGCGTACCCGATGTTGGTGGGATAAAGGGACAAGTTTTAGATGAAGGTCACAAATCGAGGTATACCATCCATCCCGGGAGTACGAAGATGTATCAGGATTTGAAGCAACAATTTTGGTGGATTAATATGAAGAGGGAAATAGCTGAGTATGTGTCGAAATGTTTAACTTGTCAGCAGGTCAAAGCCGAGCATCAGAGACCCGCAGGACTACTTCAGCCGTTAGAGATTCCGGAGTGGAAATGAGAGCATGTGACTATGGATTTCGTTACGGGACTACCTCGTACCCGTAGGAAGTATGACAGTGTTTGGGTGATAGTGGATAGATTGACCAAGAGTGCACATTTCTTGCCTATTGACATCAGATATTCGATGGAGAAGCTTGCGACCCTTTACATTGATGAGATTGTGAGATTGCATGGGGTTCCGGTTAGCATTGTGTCAGATCGAGACCCGAGGTTTACTTCTAGATTCTGGAAGGCGTTTCAGGAAGCTTTGGGTACAGATTTGCGATTCAGTACATCTTTTCACCCTCAGACCGACGGTCAATCCGAGAGGACTATTCCTTGTGCGATAGACCTCTCTGATTCTTGGGATTCGCACCTACCGTTAGTGGAATTCTCTTACAACAACAGTTATCAGGCTAGTATCGAGATGGCACCGTATGAGGCCTTGTATGGAAGAAAGTGTAGATCGCCTATTTATTGGGATGAGGTCGGTGAAGCGAAGATCGTGGGTATTGATTTGCTTCAGGATTCAGTTGAGAAAGTCAAAGTTATCCGGGATCGATTAAAAACAGCCCAGAGTCGTCATAAGAGCTATGCAGATAACCGAAGGCGAGATCTTAGTTTTCAGACCGGTGATTTTGTGTTCCTGAAAGTATCTCCGAAGGTGGGTATTCGTAGGTTTGGGAAGAAAGGCAAATTGACTCCGAGGTTTATTGGACCGTTTGAGATTTTGGGGAATGTTGGACTTCTAGCGTATCGACTTATGTTACCGCCATCTTTAGACCGGTTGCACAACGTGTTCCACGTTTCTATGCTTCGGAAGTATGTTCATGACCCATCGCACGTGTTACCGAGGATACCGGAGGATATTGAGCCCGATATGACTTATGAGGAACGACCGGTTCGGATCCTAGATTCTAAAGTTCAAGAGTTGAGGAACAAAAGTATTTCATTGGTTAGAGTTCTTTGGAGGAATCATCATATCGAGGAGTCGACGTGGGAGCTCCGAGATGAGATCGAGAGGAAATATTCGTGGCTTTTTAATACGGGTAAGTCTTGTTAAAATTCGGGTCGAATTTTCTTTAAGGGGGAGTGAATTTCACGACCCGAAAACTAGGCTCTATTTTATTAGTAATAAATGATTATTAATTATTTATTTGCTTATTTATTTATTTGAATTATTAATTATTTAAATATTTATGTGTGCATCTTATGTTTCATAATAATTATGCCTAGCATTTTATTTGAGTCATTTGTGTTAGTGCAGTATTGTTGGGTCTTAATAATTAGTGGGAGTATTATAGTTGAGCTAGTTAGTGGGGGAAGGGGGCTAGGTGCAACATTTCAAATAATTCCCCTACTCCCTCTCTTCTCCCTCACCCTATCACCCTCACTCACAATCCACCTCCATCTCTCCCAGCAAATCTCTCTCTCTCTCCATGTTTGTGGGTAAGTTTTTCTCTCTTCCTTCTCTCTTCATTTTCTTCCTCTTCCTCTCATTATTTCTCATTTCTTAAAACATGAATCTTGTTTAGATCGTCGATAGGATCGTAGGAAGCCAAAAATATTGGAAATCCATCAACTTTGAGAAAATCCGGGTAAGTTACTTCCCCCCCCCCCCATTGATGCTAAAAATGTTCATCCTATGCTTAGATGATCCTATGATTTCCATTTATTGCTTCTTTGGTTGATTTTGAGATGATCTTCATTTTTATTCATTTTGTGAAATTTTGGTATTTGAATCTTGTGTTGGGTTTTAGATGTTGTTATTTAGTCCCATTGCAAGTCTATAAGTTCTTTTGGTTCATAGTTGTGTATATTGTAAGTCTTGGTTCCAAGTATTTGTGAAATGGTGAAGATTTGAGTTTGGTTTGAGTTTTGGATTGAAAATGGTAGAAACCCAGAATTTTGGCCGGAATTTGCCTGTCCGGGCAAGGAGGCGCCCGCACCCTCCCATAGGAGGCGCGCGCACCCTTATGCCCTTCTTGAACAAGACCTTCTGTTTCTAGGAGGCGCGGGCACCCTTTCCTCCTCCAAACTTGATTTCCCCTTCTGATCAAAGGAGGCGCGCGCACCCTCACTTACCTTTTGGCGCATTTTCCTTCTTATTTCAGGAGGCGCGCGCACCCTCCCATAGGAGGCGCGCGCACCCTCTCCCCTGTTCTGAAATTTATTTCCCCTTTTTGTCCAATCTTTCGAGGGCCATATCTTGTTCATCCGGACTCCATTTTAGGCGTATAAATTATCGTTTTAAAGCTCTCCTAAAGCTCTTCGAGATGAGTGAGTAAATTTGGTTGAGTGCTCGAATTAACTGGATCCTTTGTGGTCAAATGTGATATGGGAATTGTGTTATCATTGTCAAGATTGTTTGAACACTTTAATTGTGTGTTGTTGGTTCATTTCACTTTCTTAGTGACTTCTTGGTATGGTTCCCTACTTTGGAACCCTAAGTTATTTAATTAAGCTAGTATTTATTACTTAGCATTTATTTGAAAGTCCAGCTGGTATTTGTGGTTGTGTCGGGCGATGTGAGATATTGTGATGGCACCGGCCAAGTCCATTATGGTGTCGACCATTGTTTTGCCCTTATTTTCCTCTTCCAGATCGGCCTTGGTTGAGACGCTTGGAGCATGACTTTGTGGCATGGCTCCCGCCTTTTGTGGCACATTATTTTGTTATTGGTTCCGGTACCGGGGATTTCTCTTCAGCTTTCATGCTATTATGAAGATGTTGATGGTTAATTATTGAAGCTGCGCAACGACCTTTATTTGGTTTATCAGTTTGGAAAAACCTTGGCTATATCCTTTGTTATGTGTTTATTTCCGCTGCTATCTGTTATGTGATAACTGCTATGTGCTATCTATGATTTACTATTGTATATTGCATCTTAGCATGTCATGTAGTTGCATTAGTAACTTATTGAGATTTATCTCACCCCCTTTTCTTTTGTCTTTGTTTTTCCTTAACCCCCCCCCCCCCAGGTGGAAAGGATTAGACTCGCTGATCACGAGACTGGACGTCGCGAGGGTTGAGCTTTTGGGGCAAGTGTATATTGGTGGGTTGACATTATATAAATGTGTAACCTTTTTGGGATATTTGTACCAAACATTGACGTCACTAGGATTTGTATATTTTATAACTTTGGTGTATAAGCTTATGGAGTTTATACTAGTTTTACTTTGTTGTTCAAGTAGATTTCAAAACTTGGTGTTATTATCTTTTGGTATAAAAGGAAATTTTTATCTTCATTATTTTGGAGTTTATTGTTTAAGTCGACGTCCAGCTTGCGATCTCGGGCCCCCGGGGTTCGGGGTCGCGACATCCTAGGTCAACCTTATTCGCCTTTGACCTCCTAGGTCAACCTTTGACCCCCTAGGTCAACCTTATCTACCTTTGACCTCCTAGGTCAACCTTACCACCCTTTGACCTCTTAGGCCAACCTTTGACCCACTAGGTCAATCTTATCCGTTTAAGTCAACCTTTGACCCCTTAGGTCAATCTTATCCGTTTAAGTCAACCTTTGACCCCCTAGGTCAACCTTACCAACCTTTGATCTCTTAGGTCTACCCTTGACCCCCTAGGTCAACTTTATCAACCTCCGACCTCTTAGGTCAACCCTTGACCTCCTAGGTCAACCTTATCACCTTCGACCTCTTAGGTCACCCCTCGACCTCTTAGGTCAACCTCAATCACCTTTTGACTTCTTAAGTCAACCTTTGACCCCTTAGGTCAACCTCATCTGCCTTTGACCTCGTAGGTCAACCTTTGACCACATAGGTCATTCTCATCTGCCTTTGACCCCATAGATCAAACCTTGGACCCCTTAGGTCAACTTTATCACCCCTCGATCTCTTAGGTCAACCTTTGACCACTTAGGTCAACCTTATCCGCCTTTGACCTCTGAGGTCAACCTTTGACTCCCTAGGTCAACTTTATCAACCTTCGACCCCTTAGGTCAACCTCATCCTCCTTTGACCTCGTAGGTCAACCTTTGACCCCATAGGTCATTCTCATCTGCCTTTGACCCCATAGGTCAAACCTTGGACCCCTTAGGTCAACTTTATCACCCCTCGATCTCTTAGGTCAACCTTTGACCACTTAGGTCAACCTTACCCGCCTTTGACCTCTAAGGTCAACCTTTGACTCCCTAAGTCAACCCAATCACCTTCAACCTCTTAGGTCAAACTTGGACTCCTAGGTCAACCTTATCCGCTTTCGACCTCTTAGGTCAATCTTTGATTCCATAGGTGAACCCAATTACCTTTGACCTTAACCCGCTTAGGTCGAACCGTCATCTTGACCCACCTAGGTCATTATTTGACCTACCGTCGTCCAATCCAACCTAGGTCAACCCGTTTAGATCCGCACACCATCCTTGACTCATTTAGGTCAACTTGTCCGTCTTAGGTTAAAACTACCCCTTCACCCTCGACCCGTCAAGGTCAACCCATGACCCGCTTAGGTCGACTTACCTATCTTGGATCCATCTAGGTCAACCTCCAACCCTCCTTAGTCCACCAACCCGAATAGGTCAACCTTAGACCCGCTTAGGTCAAACTATGTCTATCCCGCTTAGATCATCCCATAGGCAACCCGCTACAACCCGCTATCTTGATTCATTCACCATATAGGTCAATCCAACCCTTCTCATTTAGGTCGACCTATCCTTTACCCATCTAGGTCAACCCACCATCATCAACGCATTCTAGCTTGAACCACTTCTTGTCTCAAACCTTAGGTCAAACCTTAAGTCAAACCTTACCCGATTCCTATAGGTCTTCCTCACCCGTGCTTGACCAAGGACCGAGTCATCTCCCTCTTTTTTTGACCCCTGTGGTCACCTCTCACCTCTTTTTACAAGTCTAACTTGATTCAAACTACGGGGACCTGAGCCTCTTATTGTGTGGGACCTCTCCCTCATAATAAGGGGAACGTAGGCAACTTCGGCCCGGTCAAACTTTCAATTTTTTACCAAAATGCATTTCAAAAGTGTGGAGACCGACTCTTTTCCAAAAAATGATTTTATAACGATGCCTTATCATTAAATACGAATCTAATTCTTTCATGACTAGAGTTCTGCATCATGTCGGCTGCAAGGAACATCGAAGTTGCAACTGAAGCTGCTACCCAAGATCCCGAGACAATCCTCTACACCGGTACTGCTCTCAGTAAGCAAGCATCCCACTTCGAAGCCATCCTCGATGAACAAGCAATCCACTTTAAGGCCATTCTCAACGAGTAAGCAACACACTTTCAGAAGGAGATGCATAAGACCCTAAGAGATATCGAGAGGTGCCATTTGTCTGACATTCGTGGCGTTTATGATTACCTCAGTCGAGTTCTCCCTCTTTCTCAATGTCAACACCCGTACGCTCCTCAAATGTACGGGCCGCCACAGACTGTCCCCGTCGGGATACCTCCTATGACTACCCATCAACAAGGGGTGCCGGTACCTAAATCACCCTCAAAGACAGTTCGTGAAAGAAAGGACGAGCGCGAATTCGATGACTTGGGTATGCCGTTAGCCAAACTCTTCAAAAGTCTAGTTCAAGCCGGCAAGTTGTCTCCTTTGTTCAACTATGAACCAAGTAGGGTGAAGCAAGGCTTGGATCCCTCCAAACACTGCCAATACCACCAGTACATTGGGCATGACACCGAAGATTGCCTCCAATTGTGGAGAAAGATTCAAAGCCTCATTGACAGCGGAGCCATCACCCGCCAACGGAATACATGGGCATGGGCAAAAGAGGAAATTGGGGCTACCTCCTTTAAATAAAAGAAAAGAAAAGGGTCATTCAGTCTTCATAGGTTCTAGAGTGTCCTTAGTCAAAAGTCCACCTTGGACGATTTTTGTTTCTTTAAGTAAAAGTCCACCCCTAACTAGTCAGTTTAAATCTTTTATTTCCAATAAAAGGGTCTTTATTTCTTTTCTTTTCTCTCTAGACTTGAGACATAAGCTTGCATATATCAATTTCATGAAAATTGTCTTATCACCATTTTCGCTTGATTGCTATATCTTTATATGATGAATTAATCTTAATCTTACTCATTAATGACGACTCATTAAAAGGTAAATGGTCCCACAAACCATTCACGTAACTAAGTAAACGATTAATCTCAAAATAACAAATGGTTCGATCAATTGGGATGAACGAATCACTTTCTCTTCTCTCTACGTTCTACCCCCATACACTCTCTCTATACACTCACCCCTTGTACACACTTCATGTACACTCTCTATATACACCTTCTCCCATACACTATCCTCATACGCCTCTCATCCCACCATTAGACCCCTTTTTATAAGGTCGTGACAAAGAAATGGACTGCGGTTGCTCATCATCAAATAGACATCCATGCTGCCACAATTTAAAGGGTTGTTTTGTTCCCTTCATGAGTACTACATGCCGTTACACTGGGGCTGTCCGTATTCCATCGCAAATGTAAGACAAGTGCACGAAGTCATTCATGCCATTAATTGGTGCACGTGATAATCCAATGGAGCTCTACCGGTGAAAATCAAGGGGCTAGGATGCCCGCCGCCAGCAAAAAGCCGCATAAACTATAAGGATGCTACCTCGCAATCGAGAGAGGCGAAACCAAACTAGGGGCTTGTCTTGCCCAATGTTTCATGTACAAATATAAAAAAAATATGGCTCGCTAGGTTGAAACCCAAAAGGGCGACCTAGGCAAAAGTTAGAGCATTGCACAAAAAGAAGCCCGCTAGGTTGAAAACCCGAAAGGGCGGCCTAGGCAAAAAAAAGGGTGGGCACAAAGAGATAAAATAAAAAAGAAAAAAGAAAAATAGAAGGGGCTATCACCATGGAAAAGTAAAAGTCTCATTTTCTTTTCACCTCAAATGTTCTATTTTCCTTTCTTTCCTTACAAAGTAGATAAACGGCAGCAACCCATGACAACTACGATGGAGCAATCCACTTAAACAACTACAAAGGAGTAATCTACCGCAATGAGCTACAAAGAACTACTCACCTCAAACGAACCTCACACCCCTAAACTCAAAACCCAACTTCATCGTCAACCGGGCAACCACTCAAAGCCAAACATAACCTACCTTGGGCCAACTTTCTTTCTTTTCTTTCCTCCCACACATACCCACTGAAACCCGACACCATCGTCAAGCGGGTCATCCCCGAACTACGCGGACCTGAGCTCCTCACCTTGAGGAGAACGTAGGCAACCTCCCGGTTCGGTCCAAAATATACACAACCCACCTCGAGCCAATTTTCTTTCTCTTCTCTCTTCCCCCATATTTCTACTCCTGATTTCTTCACTCACAAGTGATCAAAACATTTATTAATTTGAGGCTACTTGTTTACCAATTAACCATAACTCATTAACTAATCAACGAGGTCCATTCTCGAGCAATCAAATGAGAATCTTGAATAAAACAATTTTCAAATGTCTCGACAAGTCTTCTGTTCTACAATCTAGGAAAGAGCTAAACACTTACTTTCTGTCAAGCAGGGGCTTCCTTCCTTTTATATACACTCAATTGTCCAAAGAGTCAAAATGCGAGTACTATCTCTCTCTCCCTCTCACCATCACCAAAATGCCCCCGCATGTTTAAACAATTATTTTTCCTTTTTTGAGTCGACTGAATGATTTTCAAAAAAAAAAAAAAAAAAAAATATGACGCAAAAGAGATGCCCGCTAGATTGAAAACCCGAAAGGGCGGTCTAGGCAGAAAAAAGGGTGCGTCTTAAAGGAGGTAGGATACCCCGCTCTACACCCTTATCGAACTGGGGCTTCCCCAACAGAATGGGTCGACTATGTGTTTTCTCGGAGAATACCGAGGTCCCAACAAGAATATACTTAGAAGAAGGGCATCCCTCATCATCAAGCTTGACGTAGAGTTTCTCAAAGGAGGGAGGGTACCCGCTCACCAAATTAGATAATCCCCAACGGAATGGGTCGACTATGTGGTTTCCCAGAGAATACCGAGGCGTCAACAAGGATACACTTAGAAGAAGGGCACCCCTCATCGTCAAACTCGGCACGCGACGATCTATTTGGATTGATTAGAATAATAATTAATTATAAGGCATCTGTATAAGATCATAACACTTTCATAAAGTTTTCTCCTCCCCGACACTTTGTTTATAAACCCGCGCTCTCGGTCTCCATAAAATTGTAAAAACATCTTCGGTCCATCCGGGACCCATCTATGTGATTCCCAGAGTTGACTCAATCCCTTTACCCTATCTCCTACACTTTAGGGAACCTTTAGGACTAAACCCTCAACTCTCTAGGTCCCAAGCCTACCCGGTCAGTCTTACCTAGGTTACACCATAAAACCTTAGGTCCCGCACTTACCCGGTCAGTATTACATAGGTTACACCATAACCACTTAGCTCGACCCTCCACAAGTTAGTAAGCGGGACTCCTAAAGCTTCAAACCAGTCTTATCCAAAACCTCAAGCCTTAAACCAGTCTACCGAATCCAAATCCTTAGAATGACCCATTAGGTCCCGAACCTACTGGTCTCGAGTCTACCTGATCTCTTAGATCCCAAACCTACCAATATATATTCATCCTTACCTTGTCCAGACTATGTCTCCCTTATCCTCTTAGGTCCAGCCTCTTAGATCTACCCAGTCTAACCTGTTGAACGATCCCTTAGATCCCAAGTCCATGCAAGGCCGCCAAACACCTACCTTATAGGTCTCTAGCATATCCGATTCACACCTTAGGTCTCAACTCCTAAACCCTTTAGATCACAAAACTATCCACTCTCTAGGTCTATAACCTTAGACCTCCACCCTTTGGACTCTTTAATTCCCAAGCCTACTTGGTCCGACTAAAAGCGACACATCTACGTCTCCCGACTCCCGTCATGTCCAAGCCATGACCATACCACTCTTAAACCTACCAAGTACCAACCTGGTGTCACCCATTAGCCTCAAAAGACTTCCTAGTCTGACCTTCAACCCCTTAAGGACTCTAACCTACTTAATCCAAGCCGAGTCCAAACCTCGCCACCTACAAGTTCTACCCTTGAACTCCATGGATCTCAAATATCGCTCCCCCGACGAGTCCAAACCTTGAACCTGCTCAAAACACATAGGATCTCCTGCGCACCGCGACATACCTTAAGGATCTCAAAAACCATCCGGTCAAGACTCTTGTCCTTAGCACCTCGGGTCCCATCCCTAACCTACCTTCACAATTGCCAAACGAGCTTTGTCACACGCATAACCTCTAAGACAAAATTAAGTCCTAAGCATACCCAATCCAACTTAGGTACCTATTGTACTCGAGCAAAGTCTTGGACACTCAATCCCTTTACCTAAAGCGCCAACATGGTCACATGTCCAGACCCATTTCTCGCACATGGCTCACACCTAGCACACCTTAGAGCCCAAACCCGACATGCGTATTAGGTACTAGAATCATCCAATCCCAATCCATTGCTCATTGGCTGACCTCAAGACTGCTTGGTCCTAATCCATAACGCGGTTTCTCTAGGACAAAAGACTTACCCGCTTGAAAGCCTTATGTCCCAACGCTACCCTGCCTAGCCTTCGATCTCCTAGATCTCACGCCTACCATTCCATTAGGCCCCGGTCTCCTTAACACATGTCTGAGTCTTACCCTAGCTAAACCCTATAACTTTAGCCTAGGTCTAATCTATCGAGCCTATCCAGCCACGAGGTATCAAGCTCATTTGCCCTAAACTGCAACACTCTTAGACCTCAAACTTGCTCGGTCTAAACCAAGACAAACCTTCAAATGCTTTCGGTCTCCAAACCCTAGCCTTAAACCTAGGTAAACACATTCTCTAAACCCTAGCCTCAAGCCTAGGTAGTCATATCATTCTCTCTGAACCCTAGCCTCAAGCCTAGGTAATTACATCCTTCCTAAACCCTAGCCCCGAGCCTAGGTAGTTACATCCCTTCCAAACCCTAGTTTAGAGCCTAGGTATTTACACCCTTCCTAAACCCTAGCCTTGATCCTAGGTAGTCACATATCCTCTCTAAACCCTAGCCTTAAGCTTAGGAAACCACAACATCCCCTTTAACCCTAGCCCAAATTCTAGGGAATTTCCAAAGCCCCGTATGCAACATCATTTCCAAATTCCCGAAACCCTAGTCTCAAAACCTAGGAAATTTACAATCTCAATTCTCCGTTTTATTGAACCCTAGTCCAAAACCTAGGATATAATGCCCTGTCCAAAACTCAATCAACCCTATCCTCAAGCCTAGAAAGCCGCATTCGCTCTAAACCCTAGCCTCGAGCCTAGGTAGTCGCATTCGCTCCAAACCCTAGCCTCAAGCTTAGGTAGTCGCACTCTTTCTAAACCCTAGCCTCGAGCCTAGGTAGTCGCATTCGCTCTAAACCCTAGCCTCGAGCCTAGGTAGTCGCATTCGCTCTAAACCCTAGCCTCAAGCTTAGGTAGTCGCACTCTTTCTAAACCTTAGCCGCCGGGCCTAGGAGACTATATCCTCATTAAACCCTAGTCCTAGACTTAGGAAATTCCTTCACCTTAGTCTCAAAATATAGGAAGTTTACAGTCCTTAGCCTTAAAACCTAGCCTAAAGCCTAGGTTACCACGAACAGTTCCAAGCCATAGTCACCAATCCTGGAAAATGGTGAACCCTAACATCAAGCTTAGTGGACCTGTTACAAAAGTAATCCCTCTTCCCAACGGTCCATGGTCTCAAGCCTAGGAAGTCACAACCCTTTCAACTCCCAGCCTTAGGTCTAAAGCCAACGCCTTTGCAACCTCTGAACCTACCACAACTCCAAGCCCTAGCCTCGAAGCCTAGGATATTTCTAAACCCTAGTCCCAAACTTAGGAGAGTCATGGTCCTTAAACACCAGTTCGAAACCCTAACATCTAGGAAGTTCCCAAACCTCAACCTCTCCAAACCTTAGCCCCAAGCCTAGGAATCTGCATTCTCTCCAAACCCTAGTCCCAAGCCTAGGAAGCACCATCCTCTTTAACCCTAGCCCAAGTTCTAGGGAATTTCCAAAGCCCTGTGTGCAACATCCTTTCCAAATTCCCGAAACCCTAGTCTCGAAACCTAGGAAATTTATAATCTTAATCCCCCGCTAGTCTTATGCCTAGGATACAATAGCCTTTCCATATTCTCTCCGAACCCTATCCTTGAGCCTAGGTAGTCGCATTCTCTCCAAACCCTAGCCCGTAAGCCTAGGAAACCCACATTATATCCAAGATACAATCTCAAGTCTAAACAACCATAACATCTTTTGCATCCTTATCTCAAGGCTAAGAGGCTACCCATCCCCTTTCCTTAAAAGCCTTAGGTCCTACCCTAAGCAACCAAGAAAAATGTCCCTTACCTAATACCTTCATCTTAATGGTTCGTAGCCTCATATTATGTATTCCTCCTAATTTAGGGTAAGCGGATCCCAAACATTACGCTTTCCGTGGTCGTCCTTTGCTCACCAAAGAGTCCTTTACCTTGGCGACTCCCCGAGAGTCCATCACCTTTGCGACGCCCCAAGAGTCCATCACTTCTGTGATTCCCTGAAAGTCTATCACCTTCATGACTCCTTGAGAGTTCATCCCGTTTGTGACTTAATAACGATCCATCATCTTTGTCTCCGCATGTAAAATCCCATTTTTACCCCTAACCTGTTTCATCCATTGTAGGTGCCCTTAAACGCTATTTTGACTGATATTCGTTACCTTTGGGTACGGAAAACCCCTTAAGATTTCCATTTTTCACCAAATATTTGCTTAGGATTCGTATGGTTGCAGAGACTTCGGCGCCTTTATGACATACGCATCCTAGATCGATCGTGATTGGCAGAATCCCGGGCGTTTCTGTTTGCGAGAGATCCAGCATCTATTATTTTAGCGCGGTCGGCAGAAACCTGGGTGTTTATGCTTGCGCTTAAAATTTCCTAATATTTGCTTGGGATTCGTACGGTTGTAGAGACTTCGGCGCCTCTATGACATACGCATCCTAGATCGATCGCGATTGGCAGAAGCCTCGGCGTTTCTGTTTGCGAGAGATCCAGCATCTATTATTTTAGCACTTCCTAATATTTGCTTAGGATTCGTATGAGACTTCGGCGCCTCTATGACATACGCATCCTAGATCGATCGCGATTGGCAGAAGCCTCGGGGTTTCTGTTTGCGAGAGATCCAGCATCTATTATTTTAGCATTTCCTAATATTTGCTTAGGATTCGTATGGTTGTAGAGACTTCGGCGCCTCTATGACATACGCATCCTAGATCGATCGTGATTGGCAGAAGCCTCGGCGTTTCTGTTTGCGAGAGATCCAGCATCTATTATTTTAGCATTTCCTAATATTTGCTTAGGATTCGTATGGTTGTAGAGACTTCGGCGCCTCTATGACATACGCATCCTAGATCGATCGTGATTGGAAGAAGCCTCGGCGTTTATGTTTGCGAGAGATCCAGCATCTATTATTTTAGCATTTCCTAATATTTGCTTAGGATTCATATGGTTGTAGAGACTTCGGTGCCCCTATGACATACGCATCCTAGATCGATCGCAGTTGGCAGAAGCCTCGGAGTTTCTGTTTGCGAGAGATCCAGCATCTATTATTTTAGCATTTCCTAATATTTGCTTAGGATTCGTATGGTTGTAGAGACTTCGGCGCCTCTATGACATATGCATCCTAGATCGATCGTGACTAGCAGAAGCCTCGGCGTTTCTGTTTGCGAGAGATCCAGCATATATTATTTTAGCACTTCCTAATATTTGCTTAGGATTCGTATGGTTGTAGAGACTTCGGCGCCTCTATGACATACACATCCTAGATCGATTGTGACTGGCAGAAGCCCCGGCATTTCTGTTTGTGAAAGATCCAGCATCCATTATTTTAGCGTGATCGGCAGAAACCCGGGCGTTTCTGTTTGCGTTTACCTTAGCGTTTATTACTCCACCTCGGGATTATTTAGACAACGTAGTCTTTATTGTCCCATTATCCCTCTTTCTTCAAATGACTTCATTTTCTAACGAATGTTCGTTCTTCATACAGGATAGTGCCCGTAGGTTTATTATCCCTAGCAGAAGTCCGATGTCTCATTTTTCCCCAATCTTCGAACTACGACCGGCTTGATTCCTCCAAGGATACGTAGGAAACCTGAAAAGGTTCAGCCACCCGACCGACATGGTCATCTCTCATCCCCAGCAGGTGCATTTTCCCCAGCAGAAAGCGTTGCTCCCCATCAGAGGACAATCATCCTCAATTTCCCCATTAGATTTGAACTACGTTGGCTTGATTCCCCCGCGGATACGTAGGTCGCCTGCCAAGGTTCAGCCGTTCCCTTACCTTTCCTCTGTTTTGAAACTCATGTTTCAGAACGGTTCCTATTTTTATCTTCGACCCTCCATTGCCTTGCAAGAAGCGTCGCCGAGGGGCTACTGTTAGTACCCGATCTGAAAATGAGTTTATTAGGGCTTTCCCAAATATACAAGGACTTTATAGGAATTAGAAACCTTGCAAAGACTTGTCCCGGATTCCCAAAAAATAGCTCAATGTTATAGAAAACATTAAATATGGACATTTAGGGTTGCCTTGTATGAACAGTAAAACCCTAGCTTGAATTTCAAGTCAGCGTGCAACGATGGCCACGCGGCCACTTTCGCCACCACCCTCCATCTTGGCCACGCGGCCACATCCGCCCCGGATGATCTGGACCGTCAGATCTCTCCATCAGTTTCCTATTTAAAGACCTCCCTTGCCTCATAATAGGGGGATCCGAATTTTAGAGCTTTCAAGTGACGATTTTGCTCCCAAATCAAGTCATTCAAGCCTCCAAAAACACTCTCAAGAATCCCAAGAAGATCCAAGGTTATTTCTTGCCAACAAAGGTAAGTTTTCTAACTTTTCTTCATGTTCTTGCATTATTTCTAATGTAGATCTTTAATATTCATATTCTTAATATGTTTATTCATGTGTTCTTCATAATATTCATATTCTTAATATGTTTATTCATTTGTTCTTCATAATATTCATGTTCCTAACATCTTTATTCATATTTTCTTCATGACATTCATATGTTCATAATATGTTCTTCGCATATTCATCATATTCTAGATTAAAACCTTATTTATGCCATATTTAGGGTGGCGATCTTCATAATTACATGTTATTTCATAGCCGATGATGATCTAGGGTTCATCAAGGATGATCTAGGAACTACTTCTAAACCCTAAACTTTAGGTAATTCCCCCTCATTATGCATGATCCCGATTCTTCTGCCTATTCTAAATTCTTCTCGAACTACGCTGACCTGAGCTTCTCAAATTGAGAGGAACGTAGGCAATCTTCGGATCCGGTCTCAAACACTAACACACTACTAACACATTCATCATGATAGAAAGACCGATCATTCGGGCAATAGGAGTGATAACGTCCAATATTCTTCTCTTGTTGTAATTTGACCCCCGAACTCATTAAACATGCTTTTTCTCAATGTTTTGGCTATAACTAAAACGGTGTGGCGACTCTCATAATTTTAATGTTGCTATGAATATCCCAAATTCAAACACACGTATTCACAGTAAAGGTGTCGTATTATATAACGGCTTGTCACACCATTTTGGCTGATGAAGCATGCCCATGTGCGAAGTATATTATTGCCATGGATGATGATGAATAACATAAGAAAAGTTAACCCAAATTCTCTCTCTTCTTCTTCACGTATTCTCTCAATATTTCCCTCTTTCTCTGAACCCTAATTCTTCTGATTTGTTCTTCAATTTATTTCTCTCTTTTAATTTTAATTTCTCTCAAATTGGGAATTCATAGCCAGTTCATAACACAAGCCTTCATCAACCAAATTCACCCCATCGTCAAAGCCACCACTGCCACCAACAAACCACCGTAGCTACCACAACAACCACCACCAACACCATCACCACCAATAACCTATCAAACCCCATTCTTAACCTCGCCCCATCACCCGCAACTTCCCAAAAATCTGGTCTGAATTAAGAGAAACAATAAAACCAAGAAAGATTCAAAAATGGGTTATTCAAATTGAGTGTTTGACATGGTTCTTCAACCACAGTTATGATAACTAAACTAAAAACCCACAAATTTCATAAATATTTGATCTCCAAATATCAGCGAGCATCCCAATTGAGAAAAAATAACTTCAAAAAAAGCATTTGAATTAGGGCTTGGGTTAGTTAGAAAGAGAAATTAGTTTTTGGTTGATAGATGTAGGGTAGTCAAACTGAGATTAACGAGAAGAATAAAGGGATTGGAGCATTAAGGCTGCAGAGAGGGTTGTCAGATTGTGAAGGGAGGAGGCCGGAGGGGTTTGACGGAAACGGAATCTGGGAGAGGAAGAAAGACAAAGGTGAGGGAAAGAGGGAACTGGTGTTGGGTTTTGTTTGAGTGTTTTTCTTCTTTTTGTTTCTTTCTTTTTCTTTTTCCTTTCTTTTTCTGGGTGCATATTTAATTTAAGTGATGTAAAAATATGACAGATTTTACCAGAAAAATGGTAAATGATAAATGCTAAAAATTTAATTTATCAATTTATTATTTATTTTTTTAGATGATGATTATTAAATTATGCATAAACATAAAATATGTATATTTAATATTAAAAAAATATTCAACATGGTTAACCCTTTAAATTCCAAAGTTCACAGTTTCACCCCTTTTGACTAATACTCGTTTCAATTTAGTCCATATTTTGGATCACGTGCTCGGCATGTGTTAGTTAACTGATTTTTGTAACGATTTCCGTCAAAAAGCCCCAAATTGGTGAAAAAAGTGCATGTCAAGCCCTGATTCGCCAAAAACAATATTTAGAGCCCCGCTTGGGGAACACCCTATGGAGTTCAGGCCCTAAATTGTAATTAACCCTTAGTATAAATAGAGGGGTCATCCTAACACAAATTCATACCTCAGAAAATAGAGTGCTCAGAGAGAGATCAATAATTCTATATCTAGAGATTAGCACAATCAGGAATTTTGTGACCAAAATTCATGCTAGCATAGACTAGTGTGATCTTGTAAACGTTTTTCCAGATTGATAATAATATTCTCTCCCCTCCCCGTGGTCGTAGCCAAGTTGGTGAACCATGTAAATCTATGTTCTTGTGATTGCTTTACTTTTCTCATCAAGTCTTGTTAATTACTCTAACATTCTTAAATAAATATAATTTTCTACCGAAGACATTCATTTTAAAAGAAATGAGTATGATAAGCCCGAGCCTAACGAACCAGGTCTAAGCTCGTGCAGACCGGTCAGATCGGAAAAACTTAGACCGCGTATATATAAAGAAAGCTAAAGCGGCTAGGCCCGAAGGAACACCTTACCTGGAACTAGCCCGAGGTGATTAGCCCAATGTGTGGAAATTAGTCTCCCGCTATCCTTGAGACCAAGCTTTAGTGCTCGAGCTGTTGTTTCGTACCAAGTACAATCCAGCTGTCACATAAGTCCAAATTGTTGGGTTTTGTGCAATCATGCACAGCGGAAGAAAGACATGAAGAAAACCCAATAGCCTAGATCTGCTATGAACAATAATTCATAATATGAAGATGAAATAAACTAACCCTTGTAGATCGAGATAAAACTTGGAATAGACGTTAAGAGAAACACCATCTATCAGTGATCTGCACAACGAACAGATTTCAATAACACCTTCTTGAACTTGACTGCTAGGCCTTCGGTTTGAAAAACGATGTTGAAGAACGATTCTTCAAAGCTCCAAATGATTATTGTGAATTGATGATTGAGAATAATCAATCACAATAACCCAAGAATATAATGTGTATTTTCTTTCTCAAAGAAAGAGTTTGGAATTGATCAAATCAATGTTATGGGAACAATTCCCGTCAGTCCACATTATATAAAAAGGATGTCCAAAACCATTTAGGACTTAGGTCTTCTTGTCCAACAAGAAAAGACTTAAAATAAACTAGTTGCCGGAAAGGCAGCCGTACGGCTGCTTAGGAGCCGTACGAGGCTCATCCAGCTGTACGGTGGCTTCCACCAGTTTTCACATTTTTTGCTCCTTTTAATTATCCGTTATGCGTGTGTGACCCAATAGGATAATACTAAGTTGGCAACGAGTCCGAACCATTCAAACCTCGTAAATCCTAAGCGGACTCTAGCAAGCTATTATGACTACCCAATTAGTATAACTTTGAAATCAAAAGTTTCCTAAATAGAACATAACACAATCTCTTTGTTTCACGATGTCTATTGAACGTAAGCCATGGTCAATGGTCAACTTACATTGTTCAATGCTTTATCGATCCCGAATGTATTGATAAAACAAATGATGTTGATCTAGTCAATTCACTTGAACACGGCCATGCATTTCATCTATACCATTCATCGAGTGGCCAAAGCTTGACATCTCTCTTAACGAAGAACAAATCCCATCTTGGCTTATTACTATTCCCTACATGATTCCGATTACGCCAATCATATTCTTTATAGCTACCCGGTTAGTGGTAACGTTTGAATATGTCAAACATAATGTTCATTATGTTGAAGACTGTAATAACCTCAGGTCTGGAGATTCCAGTGATATAACTATATGAGACTTAATTATGACATAGTGACCATAACATAAATCTCATAGGGGTCAGTCCAGTATTTGTTCTCCGACAAAAACCCATAAGTCTAATTGTATCCCATATACATAATCATCATATGATTATCTATTAAACGTATACTAATAATTAATCATAATTGTAACGCCCATCCTTAATCTCGTTAAATATTTGACTTATTTGTTAAATTTCTTGACTTGCTTGTTAAATTCTTGACTAGCATATTTATATGTTATTTTATTTGAGTTAATTATTTAATTACTTTAGAAAATTAAGGTGGTTAAATGTCAAAGTTGAAAGTTTAGGGGCATTTTTGTTAAAAGTGAAACTTGAGGGGCCTAGTTGCAATTCTTGGAAAGTTCCAAGTATATCACCTTGGGTTTCTCTCTGAGAAACCATTTTTACCCAAATTTCTCTACGTATACTCCTTCTGTTCTAAAGCTTGGTTTAGGATTCTTCCTATTCTCGACTCCTCGAGCTTAATTATCCCTCCGTTCGTGATTCCGGTCCCGGATAAATATTCGTGGCGTTGAATAGAGCGTTTCCGACCGATCAGAAATTAACTTGGGTCAACTTGATTTCGGACTAGGTAAGCTATTGACTCCCCCTTACTTGTAATAACATGCATATATGCTATTCCCGCTACTTGTTCTTGTTAAAATTGTGTTTTGAGCAATTTTCGTGATACTTGTAAAATTGGAACGAAGTGAGTATTTCTATACTACTACAGAGAACCAATAACTTGAACCTAAATACTAAATGGGTTTGCAAACATATTTGAAATTTATACTCCTACTCGTGAGACGGTAAAATATTAACTTGATTTAAATGTTATTAGAAAAATTGTACCATTATTTGTGGTACGGGAAAATGAATGGAAGTATCCCTAAATGAGTATATTAGTATATTATAAAATTGTACTTATACTTTTGGGGCGGTGAAATATTTAATTGGAATAAAAGAAAATTATTCTATTACTTGTGGGACGGTGATTAATTAATAAAGTGTCCCTATAGAAGTGTTCTGAGCATGTTAAAATGAACTCTTGAATGTTAGAAAGTGTTAGTGGGTTTATACTCCTACACTTGGGACGGAGAATTTGTAAGTATAAAAGTCTCTGTTGAAATAAGAAAGTATAATTGAAATAAGTAATTTAAGCTTATTATATGTCCTGGGTAATGTTAAATTGTGAGTAAAAGTATACTCCTACGCTCGGGACGGAGAATTCTAAGTCCGGAAAGAAATTTGATGTTTGCTGAAAATTGTACCAGGCGCCCGCCCACTTAGGCACCAAGCGCCCGCCCATTTGACCAGAAGTTTTGGTTTCAAAAGTGCTTGGATGAGCGGCCGCCCGGTCCCTTGTAGGCGCCCGCCCGGTCTCCTGTTCCAACAAAAGTGTTTTGAACCTAAAGTGAAATGAAATCTTACCCTTGTTAAGGCATATAGCCTTAAGATAAGATGTCTTAGCAAGTGTTGTGTACCTTGGGGGCACCAACTAATGTCTTGAGCTTGAATGTCCTCAGAAAATGATTGGAAATTAATACGTGAAAGATGTATAATTCATCTTCCTAGCTTGAACTTGAAGTATAAGATAATTAACTCTTGTACATGTTTAACCATCCAAAGAAATGGATTGAGAACTTGGATATAAGATGATAAAATCTTGTATATGTATTGAATGTCTTGAATATCTTGAATGTCTTGAATGTCTTAAGTTGAGACAGTAACTTGAAGTATAAGACAATAAAATCTTGTACATGACTTGAATATCCAAATAATTGGATTAAGACTTGAATATAAGATTATAAAATCTTGTACATGCCTTGAAACCAATACATGTGTATGGTAATAACTTGAAAGATTCTTGATGTGTTTATGCAAATCTTGCATGTAGCTACTTGATAGAATGTGGCTTCTTGATTACTTGGTACATGGTATGAATAACCAAAAGAGTTGGGATATGGAACTAGATAGAGAATGATTAACTCTACTACATACTTGAATTTAATACGTGTGTATTGTAAGTGCTATGAACAAACACTAAAATGCTAGTGATTGGTTTTAATAGTGTATATACTCAATGAAGTATATAAAGAATAAAGAAGATATCTTGTCTTGAAATGGGTTCCTAAAGAAAATAGGGACTAGTGTAATATGAAGATAAGTCATATAATCGTGAATACTACGATTTAAGTTAATAAGAATAACTACAGAACAAAATATGTGTTGGAAGATGTATTCGATTATTAACGATACATATACGTGAGATATGACTGTGACTAGGTATAATGTGACAATTCTACGTATTTAGAGTCTAAGGTATTGGGCTCTATTTTATAGTAAGGGTATCGTGATAGACACTTTAATGTGTTAAACGTGATATGAATATGTACGTGCAAACTTGGTATGTGACAAAGTGATATAGAATTATATACCCTACTACTTGTTTGAGGTCTGTTATTAATAGACTCTAACTTGGATTGACCGTGTTATATGGACACTCTACGTGCCATTGTTAGATTGATTTGTCTTCGCAATGATTGCGTACGTGTACTTGTATTCTCGTGAGCACATGATACATGATTACATGGTGCATAAAGACTGGTCCACTAATATGGGACTTAGTTCTATTCTCGTAGTTCAAGTAAACATCTACTTGTGCATTCTCGTGTGAGTCTAGCTGGCTTAATTGGTGCAGAGGGGTGTATAGGTTCACGCTTATTGCGAGGGCTGGGGCATAAGTGATAATCGTGGGTCTATGCATTCGGTCTGTTTTTCCCTTACTACCGGCCATAGTAAGGGCTTAGCATCCTGTATTAGAGAAATACGCCTGATATAAGTGAATGCTAATCTCGTGAACACCTCGTGAATCTTGTTCTTGTGAATGACACTGGTTACCGGGTCTTCTTATATATTGCATAGCAGTCTCTTGATCTTGATCGTGGTTGTTATCAGCTATACAAGCATCGACAACAATGGTATTCTTGGGAGAAATAAGGAAGGATTCAGGTAATGATACGTGATAGGCCTATGTGCATCTTGGTGAGTTGGTGGAGCCTCTCACACTACTTGACTACTTGTTACCTGATCATATCTTGAGCTTGATTACTTGTTGAGTGGGCTTAGCCTCTCCTATTCTTGTTACTTGATGATACTTGATATATGATTACTTGAGTATCTACTGGAATTTCGTGATAACATGTCATGTAGTTGCATGTTAATAGCTTACTGAGATTTATCTCACCCTTTATTTGTTTCCCCCCCCCAGGAAAGCAGGGGATAGTACGCAGTGAGGCTCGACATAGCTGGGAACTTACTCAGCAGGATGTTCTTGTTTGAAGCTAGTGTCCTTTTAATACATTGGTAAGGACGAGGTTGTATGAGTTATTAAACTCAGGGCTTGTTTGGGGTAGACTTGTGTAGTACTTGTTGTCTCTAGACATCTCTTGATGCCAGATTATGTGCTAGGCATGTCTTCCGCTGTATGTAACCATGTTTGGTTTTTATTTTCTTGGTCTAGAACTCGTCGTGAGCTATCTTAGCTCCTTACTCTTGAGTATATATATCATGTCAGTTTGTTTCTAACAGGTATTGTTCCTGTTTCCCGTTAGTTTCTTGTTTCTTGTTAGTTACGCGCACCAGGTTCGAGGCTCTATTAGGGGATCCCGGGACTTGGGGCGTGTCAATAATTATCAGGGACGGTGATTATTATAATAAACATGCAAAGGATATAATAATCAAACATTCAATATCTTTATTAAAGCATAAGCAAGTAATAACATTAATCATTCAAATAACGTTCCTAGAGCATACAATACCAACAATCTCCCACTTGCACTACGCCTAATTAATGTATCGAATACCCATAGACCTAAAATGACCATCATGTTTCGCTTGCGGAAGACCCTTTATCAATGGGTCGGCAATGTTATCATCAGTTGGTACTCTGCATATATTCACGTCTCCTCTATCAACGATCTCTCGAATGATATGAAAACACCTAAGTATGTGCTTGGATTTCTGATGCGATCTAGGTTCCTTTTCTTGAGCAATAGCACCATTATTATCACAATAAAGGTCAATTAGATTAGCAATGCTAGGAACCACCTCTAGTTCACCAATGAAATCCTTAATCCAAACAGCCTCTTTAGCAGCATCAGATGCAGCTATATACTCAGCTTCAGTTATAGAATATGCTACGGTACTTTGGTTAGAACTCTTCCAGCTAACAGCACCTCCAATAAACATAAACACAAATCTAGATTGCGATCTAGAATCATCCTTGTCGGTTTGGAAGCTTGCATCTGTGTAACCATTTACAACAAGATCATCTTCCATACCTCCATATACTAAGAACGAATCTTTAGTCGCAAGTACTTAAGAATCGTCTTGACTGCAATCCAGTGACTCTAACCAAGATCTGATTGATATCTGCTCATCATGATCAAAGCATACGAGACATCGGGTCTTGTACATATTGTTGGTGTTGGTGCCCTAGGCACGTTTAATAAACGTTGTAATTGTTATCATTTATTTTATATTAATAAAGAGATGTTTTGATTATTATTATTGTTCATGTTTACTTATAATAATCTCCATCCCTAGTACTTGTTTGGTATTAGTATAAAGGCTAAATGATCATGGGATGATCATGTTAGATTTATGGGTACTTGTTAAGTACCGAACATGACCCGCTTTATGAGATCTATATCATGGTCAATGTCATATATATATCTCATATTAGTTATGTCATTTGAATCCTTAGACATGTAGTTATTATAGTCTTCCACTTGATGAACATTATGTTTGACATATTCAAACGCTACCTTTAACCGGGTAGTTATAAAGGGTATGATTGGCATAATCGGATTCATGTAGGGAAGAATAATAAGCTATAATGGATTTGCCCCTCTTCGGAGAGATGTCAAGCTTAGGCCTCTCGTAGGAATGATGTTGATGAAAATGTTCGGCCGGACTCAAATGAATTGATTGGATCAATATCGTTTGGATTATAAACATATTCGGAATCGAGAAAGTATTGAACAAAGACAAGTTGACTTGTTAACTATGACTTGTGTTCAATGACATCGTGGACAAATGGATTGTGACATGTTCTAAATGGAATGCGAACTTGTATCTAGTTACACTATTTGGGTAGGTATGACGGTTTGCTAGAACCTAATCATATCTTATGGGATCATGTTTGGACCCATTGCCAACTTAGTGTAATCCTACAGGGTCACACACGGATAGAACAAATCATAAAGGACTGAATTGGAATTATGGAGAAATCAGCTTTTCTGGACTGGCACGACTGTGCTTAATATAAAGCACGACCGTGCTGATTGGATCAGCACGGCCGTGCAGATTATAAGATACGACCGTGCCATTAATCGGCAAAGGGAAGGATGGCTCGAACCTTATGGCACGACCGTACTAGTTATAAAGCAAGACCGTGCTCGGCACGGCCGTGCAGATTATAAAGCTCGACCGTGCACATATTCGGATTTCGGAGGCCAGGCTCGACCCTAGTGGCACGGCCGTGCCAGTTTTAGGGCACGACCGTGCCAGTGCTGCTTGGATAGAAAGTTAATTCCTTAATTAGGGTGACGGGATTTAGGAATCCGAGGTCATTAAGGGTTAATGACTAGGACCTATAAAAGGATCTTTTCACCAGCCATTAAGGGTATTATTCCAAGCCGCTTAGAGAGACAATATTCTTGATTAGATCAAGAATTCATAATTCCATATAGTCGAATATAATTGTGAAAGTGTGTTTCATAATTTTGGTCTAGCAACCAAGATCAAGTGCTCTTGATATTCGTTCGAGGTGTGGATACCGCTAGAGGGTGAAGCTTATCATCTTCGAAGTTCGTGTTCTTGCTTTTCGTGATCAAGCTTCAAGTTTCCACCAAGATCAAAGGCTAAAATCAAAGTCATCAAGGGTTAGTATTCTAGTATTCATATTGCAAGTATTTGATATAATCATATGAATGGATCTATGGGCTTTGGGTTTCATGAAAATTTTAAATGCTTAATTTCGCAGCGCATTTTACTATGAAACCCAACAGTGGTATCAGAGCCCCATTCATGTTGATTATTTCAATACTAGATCATGTTGTGTGTATATAAATTGCTTGTTTATGTGCCTAGCATGATATGAATATTGGATTATGATGTTTATGTGTTATATGATTTTATGTGGTTTATTGTTTTATAAACATTAATCACACAATTCAATCGCAATAAAAATTATGATGGATTAAAAATTGTTTGGGTTATCAATTTTTTATTGGATCAAAGTTTTAATAATAATGCATGAATTGTTTATTCAAGGTTTTGATGATCATGGTGATTGGATCACCAAGAACACCAAATCCTAATTGAATCGGGAAAAACAATTGGGACAAATTTTGGAACTTTAAAAATTATTTTATTTTCAGAGAGATCCGACCGGACCCCATGACCCGACCCGGCCGGACCTAAGGTTTGGCGCAGGGGCGGGGTTTGGGTTTTGGGTGTGGATCTTGGGTTTAATTTTCTTATTTGTTTTAGTCTTGAGATTATAAGATTGGTTCAAGGTTTGGATTGCTAATCTACGTTCATCGAGATTGTGTTTCCCAAACTTGATCGAAATCAAAGTTTCAAAGATAAAACGAAGTTAGAATTATGAAGAGTTCATAATTGCTAAAATTGAGAAACAAAGTTCTTGATTCAAAGATTAGAGATCCATGTGGAATTGTGGATGCAATTGGCCTACGTTCATCGAGACCATCTATTGCTTAGTTTCGGCCACATGGACTACTTTCTTGGTTTCTTGAATTAGTGCGGAATTGTGGTTGCCTTATGGCTTAGTTTCGGCCTCACTTATTGTTGTCTTGATTTGGAGATGATAACCAAAGTTCAAAGAAGTCTCATCCTCATAATTATAGAGAAACTAATGACACATAAATATAATGCTTAAATTAATGATGATTAATTTAGTGGCTAAACTTGATGCGTAACATGTTTATATTATGTGCTCATAAATGTGTTGTATGCTATATGTGATTAAACCTTCAAAGAAAGTTTTAAGTCATTTTTGCCATGCCATGATTAAAACACTTGTAAGTACATGGGTAAATTTATGTGGGCTCGCCTCCGCGAGGTGCATTAAATTGAATGGTTCATATACGTTTAAAATGGTTGGACTTAATTAGGCGTCAAAACAGGTTTGGGCCTAGGCAAAGATGAGATTTAACATGCTTTTTGAAATTGGATTTCTTAAAGAATCTCAGAAAAAGGATCTAAGAGTCATATGGGATATGATTGACATGATTATCTACCTAATTAATTTAGTTTTGAGCGGTCCGCCTCCGTGGACTCAAAGTTAAATTAAAGTTGGATCTTAGCCCATTTAAATTATATTATACATTGGATGTATAAAAGGTTATATAATTTAGTGGGAGTATTTTTTGGAAAAATACATTGTTAATTTCTTTAATGAAATTGGTACTAATTAAATTTTGAAAATTTTGCATAATTGTAGATAATGACTAACAACACTCAATCAATTTCGTTGCGATCGATCCTTGAGAAGGATAAGCTCAAAGAGAATGGTACGAACTTTATGGATTGGATCCGTAGCCTAAGAATAGTTCTTAGGCAAGAAGATAAGTTGTACATTCTCGATGGGCCTCTTCTCGTTGAACCAGAAGCCAATGCCCCTAGGGCAGAAAGAGAAAGTTACAAGAAACATCGTAATGATTCTAGAGATGTAAGTTGTCTCATGCTTGCTACTATGTGCTCAAAACTCCAACAAAGTTTGGAACATTTGGAAGCCTATGAGATAGGCGTGGAGTTAAGAGCCATGTTTCAAGAGAAAGCTAGGCAAGAGAGGTACAAGACCATTGTTGCATTCACTTCTTGCAAAATGAGTGAAGGGCAAGAAGTGAGTCCTCATGACACGCCCCCAGGTCCCGGGATCCCCTAATAGAACCTCGAACCTGGATGGAGTGCCTAACGAGGAACAAGAAACTTAACAAGAAACTTAATGACATTTGTTTAACAAACTGACATGATATATATATATTCTAGAGTAAGGAGCTATACTAGCTCACAACACGAGTTCTAGACCAGAAAATTTAAAACCAAACTTAATACATACACAGCGGAATCATGCCTAGCACATAAGCTGGCATCAAGAGTACTATACAAGATGTCTAGTGACAACAAGAACTGTCTACCCCAAAATAAGGAGTTACAAAACCCATAATACATCGTCCTCACCAAGTGTAAAAGGACACAAGCCCCAAAACAATCACGACCTGCGAAGTAAGCTCCCAACTATGTCGAGCCTCACTGCGCACTATCCTTCCTTTCCTGGGGGGGGGGGGAAACAAATAAAGGGTGAGATAAATCTCAGTAAGCTATTAGATGCAACTACATGACATGTTATCATGCAATTCAAGTAGATACTCAAATAATCATATCTCAAGTATCATCAAGTAACAAGTATATGAGAGGATAATCCACTCATCAAATAGCACATAAGGCTAAACAAGCAAGTTATAAGGATATTGCTTCCTTCCTTATTCCTCCCAAGAATACCATTGTTGTCGAAGCTTGTATTACTTTGACTTCACGATCAATAACAGGAACTGATTATTCAGTATATATCAGAAGACCCGGTAACCAGTGTCATTCTCAATATCAGTACTCATGATTATTCACGAGGTGTTTGGGACGGGAGTTTAGCATTCACTTAAGTCAGGCTTATTGCTCCAACTAAGGAAGCTATGCCCTTACTATGGCCGGTAGTAAGGGGTCGGGCGGAAATACATAGGGACCCGATTGTCACTTAAACCCCAGCTCTCGCGACAAGCGTGAACCTATACATTTTCGAACAAGCAAGGAGAACCAGCTGGACTCACACAAGAAAGTACAAGTAGATATTTACTTGAACTACGGGAGAGGAACTAATCCAAAAGTAGTGGACTAGCTCAACAAGGAACATGCTTCAAGTAATCAAGAAGTCACCTTGTATCAAGAAAATGTATGCAATGTTTGCACATACACAACAAGAACATGTCTCATACACGTTAGTGCTTACTTATAGCACTTTCTAGTTCACTACCATACATATGTATTGGTGTCAAGTCAAGTACAAGATTTTATTATCTTATATTCAAGTCTTAATCCATTTCTATGGATGTTCAAGTCATGTACAAGCTTTTAATGTCTTATACTTCAAGTTATAACTTCCAATCTTTGGACATTCAAACAAGTATAAGAGTTATACATTTACTCTTACCAAATCCCAATCCTATTCTTAGGATGTTCAAGTCTAAGACCTTATGCTAATGCCTCTAAGGTGTACAATCATTGGATTCACAACAAGTATAACACATTAGTGCTTGTTCATAGCACTTTCAAGACATAAAGAAGAGATACTACTCTTATACTTATGTTCTCATTTTAATTCAATGAGTATACATATTTAAGACCAAGTCTGATGCCCCTAAAGTATCACAACACTTGATAGGACATCTTATACTAAGGTTATATACCTTAACTAGGGTTACTTCCAACTTATATAAACTTTAAACAAAATCTTTGTTTTTCAGATGACTGTGCGGTCGCCCAAAATGGACTGTGCGGCCGCACACAAGCATGTCAATTTCTTTGAAAAACCCTTCAGAAAGATGTGCGGTCGCACAATCATTTTTGTGCGGTCGCACAGTGTACTAAAATGCGAAATTTTCATTCTTTCCCAGGTTGAAATAATTTCCGTCCCAAACGTAGGAGTAACATTTACTAACAATTTCAACATACCCAGAAAAGGCATAACATCATTCAAACTCATCTTTCCAAATCCCTTTATCATTTTACACAGGGGAAATTTACTCCTTTTGTCCCAAATTTACAAGTACCACAAAAATCACCCCAAACACAAAATTAACATTCACAAGTATCGAAAATAACATTTATGCATGTTATTACAAGTAAGGGGGAGCTAATAACTTACCTAGTCAAAATTCAAGTTGACCCAAACTTATTTCTGTTCGGCCTGGAACGCTCTATTCAACGCCACGAATATTAATCCGGGATCAGAATCGAGAACGGAGGGATAATTAAGCTCGAGGAGTCGAGAATAGGGTGAAACCCTAACCTAGCTTTTTTAGAACAGAGGGAGAGAGCGTAAAGAAATTTGGGAAATAATAACCCAGAGAAGACAACACATGTTTATACTTGGAAGTTTCAAAATGACACTTAGGCCCCTCAAGTTTCACTTTTAACAAAAAGACCCCTAAAGTCCAATTTTCACAAATGACCCAAAAGTCAAAACTAAACATTTAACCACCTTAACTATTTAAAGAAGTTAAAACTTTAACCCAAGTAAAACTAACACATAATATGCAAGTTCAAGTATTTAACAAATATGTCAAATATTTAACAAGAAATAGGATGGGTGCTACATCCTCCCCACCTTAAAGAAAATTCGCCCACGAATTTTACTTACCAAAGTTTTCAAATAGGCTCGGGTATTTATCTCGCATCTCTTTCTCGGTTTCCCAAGTAGCTTCTTCAATTTCATGATTTCTCCAAAGGACCTTCACAATAGGAATCCTTTTGGTACGCAATACTTGCTCCTTCCAGTCAAGAATTTCAACAGGTTGTTCCTCATAAGACAAATCAGGCTGAAATGGAATGGCCTCATACTCTAGAACATGTGATTCATCTGCCATATACTTGCGAAGCATAGATACATGGAACACGTTATGAATACCAGATAAAGAAGGAGGTAAAGCCACTCTATAAGCCAACTTACCAACTCTTTCTAGAATCTCAAATGGACCGATATAACGAGGAGATAACTTTCCTTTTTTCCCAAATCTCTTTATACCTCTACGAGGAGAGACCTTCAAGAATACAAAGTCACCTACCTGGAATTCAAGATCCCTTCTACGATGATCTGCATAACTCTTTTGTCTACTCTGAGCTGTGCACAATCTATCTCGAATAAGTTTCACACTTTCAACTGACTGTTGAACCATTTCAGGACCCAAGAGTCTAGCTTCTCCCACTTCATCCCAGCATATAGGAGATCGACATTTTCTGCCGTAAAGAGCCTCATATGGAGCCATTTCAATGCTAGACTGAAAACTGTTATTATAAGCAAACTCAGCCAAAGGAAGATGAGTATCCCAACTGCCTTTGAAATCAATAACACAAGCACGTAACATATCCTCGAGAATCTGTATAAGTCTCTCAGATTGCCCATTAGATTGAGGATGAAAAGCTGTACTGAAATTCAATTTAGTACCCATAGCACCCTGAAGAGCCTGCCAGAATCGAGAAGTAAAACGAGGATCTCTGTCAGATACAATACTCACAGGAACCCCATGCAGTCGGACAATCTCCTGAACATATAAAGATGCCAACTGAGACAATGAATATCCCATGGAAACAGACAAGAAGTGAGCTGATTTAGTCAACCTGTCCACTATAACCCAAACAGCATCATGGCCTCGTCTGGTACGTGGCAAACCAGTCACAAAATCCATAGTAATATGCTCCCATTTCCACTCTGGAATTTCCAATGGTTGCAACAAACCTGCTGGACGTTGATGTTCCACTTTTACTTGTTGACAAGTCAAACATTTGGAAACATACTCAGCAATTTCTCTTTTCATATTGTTCCACCAAAAATGTTTCTTCAAGTCTTGGTACATTTTAGTACTTCCAGGATGAATAGTATACTTGGCTTTGTGAGCCTCTTCAAGAACTTTCTTCTTTATCTCAGGATCAACTGGAATACAAACTCGACCTCGGAAGGTAAGAATTCCATCACTATTAAAAGAAAAATCTGGTTGCTTTCCTTCATTCATTCCACTAATGATTTTCTGTAATTCAGAATCAATTACCTGAGCTTCTTTGATCTGTTGGAGTAAATCTGAAGTAGCTTTTATATTAGCAATGATAATTCCATGATTTGATTCACAAGGACTCCAATCACACAAGTCTTCAAACATCTTCCATTCACGAATCATCAAGCAAGAAATATAAGTCTTTCTGCTCAGTGCATCTGCCACAACATTGGCTTTTCCTGGATGATAAAGGATAGTACAATCATGATCCTTCAATTTCTCCATCCATCTACGCTGCCTCATGTTAAGCTCTTTTTGAGAAAACAAGTACTTCAAGCTCTTATGATCGGTAAAGACTTCAAATTTGGTTCCATACAAGTAATGCCTCCATTTATGCAAAGCAAAAATAATCGCAGCCAACTCTAAATCATGAGTAGGATAATTCTTTTCATAAGGAGATAGTTTTCGAGAAGCATAAGCTATTACCTTGCCATCTTGCATTAGAACACAACCCAATCCTTCTTTAGAAGCATCAGTATAAACCATGAAATGCTCAGAACCATTAGGCAAAGCCAAGACTGGAGCTGTAGTCAAACGCCTTTTCAACTCCTGAAAACTTGCTTCACATTTGTCATTCCACTCAAAAGAAATAGCTTTTCGAGTCATATTAGTCAATGGAGTAGCAATCTTGGAGAATCCCTCAATGAACCTCCGATAATAACTAGCCAAGCCCAAGAAACTACGGATCTCAGTCACTGTAGTTGGCCTTTTCCAGTTTACAACTGCTTCAACTTTGGAAGGATCTACTGCAATACCAGTAGCAGACACAACATTCCCCAAGAATGAAACCTCTTCTAACCAGAAAGCACATTTGCTGAATTTTGCAAATAATTGTTTCTCACGAAGAACTTGTAATACTACTCTGAGATGTTGTTCATGCTCAGCCCGTGACTTAGAATACACAAGAATATCATCAATGAATACCACCACAAAGCAATCAAGATATGGCTTGAATATACGGTTCATCAAATCCATAAATACAGCTGGAGCATTTGTCAAACCAAATGGCATAACAATAAACTCATAATGCCCATACCTGGTACGGAAAGCTGTCTTTGGTATATCCTCAGATCTGATTTTCAACTGATGATAACCACTCTTCAAGTCAAGCTTCGAATACACTACTGAACCCTGAAGCTGATCAAACAAATCATCAATATGAGGTAACGGATATTTGTTCTTGATAGTTACCTGATTAAGATCTCTGTAATCAATACACAATCGCAGAGTCCCATCTTTCTTTCTAACAAATAACACTGGTGCACCCCACGGTGATACACTAGGTCTGATGAAACCCCTTTCAAGCAATTCCTCAAGCTGTGTTTTCAACTCTCTTAACTCAGCTGGAGCCATTCTATAAGGTGCTTTAGAGATTGGTGCTGTACCTGGTACTAACTCAATACAGAACTCAAGCTCTCGATTAGGTGGCATGCTATACTCAGAAGAGAACACATCTGAAAATTCAGACACAACAGGAATATCCTCCATCTTGGGAACAGACAAACTCTGATCAAGCACACATGCGAGATACCCGGCACAACCACGAGATAAAAGTTTTCTAGCTTTTAAAGCAGAAATAACATGTATAGCACATAAAGGCCTATCACCTTCAAAGGTAAAATCAGGCAAACCAGGAATAGAAAAAGTTACTACTTTTCTATAACAATCAACAGATGCATGATGCACATATAGCCAATCCATGCCAAGAATCACGTCAAAGTCCCTTATAGGTAACACGACTAGGTCAGCAAGAAGGGCATGATCACCCACAAGAACCTCACATTTCTTGTAGACCTCAGAAGTAAACATGCAATCTCCCATAGGGGAAGATACTTCTAGCACATAAGGCATAGAATCAGGAAGAACATGCAAATGCGACACAAAATGAGATGCCACATAAGAATGAGATGAGCCTGGATCTATCAAGACTCGCGCTCTCGTACTAGAAAGTAATATAATACCTCCTATGACCGCAGAAGACTCAGCTACACCCTGCTGATCTAAAGCAAACACTCGACCCTGAACTTTTGGTCGACCCCCACTATCTCTCTTGGAACCTGAGGCTGGTTGACTTGTACCCCCAACTTGATTTACTCTACTTTTAGGACAATTTCTAGCAAAGTGCCCCGCTTCACCACACACTATACACTTTCCTTGCTTTAGCCAACACTTGTCTTCAGAATGGCCTTCTTTCGAACAAAAGCCACATACTCTCCTGGGACCTTGGACTGTTGTCCTCGAACCAGTTGATACACTACCTTTACTTTCGGTTGGCTGTCGGAATCGATGATCTTGGCGGCCAGATTTACCACCTTTAGAACCAGATCCCTGAGTTTTCTCTGATACACGACCAGTCATGGTTGTTCCCAACTTCACCTTGTGTTCTTCGATATCATTTTCAATGGTATAAGCCTTCTCCACTGCTTGCTGATAGCTAGTGAGTTGTAAAGAAAGAAGTTGCTTCCTATACTCAGTCCTTAACCCTTTAACAAACCTCTGTGCCTTCTTAGCTTCATTTGGAACTAAGTGATCACAATACCTCGCCAATTCTGTGAACTTGGTTGAGTATTGCCCCACTGTCAGACTTCCCTGCTCCAGATTAAGAAATTCCATTTCCTTTCTATCTTGGACCACTGTTGGAATAAACTGCGACTTAAAAGCTTTAAGAAAATTCTCCCATGTCTGTGGTACACCTTCCAGTTCCCAACTTTTACTCAACACTTGCCACCAATGTTCAGCAGCTTTCTCAAGTTTAAAGGTTGCAAAGGTTACCTTATCACCACCTGCACATCTCAAGGCTGTAAAGATCTTCTCAATACTTTCAATCCACTCATCTGCCTTCTTAGAATCAAATTCCCCGTCAAAACTACGAGGTTTCAGCTTCAAGAACCTTGTAAGGCGATTAGGATAATCCCAGTCTACATTATCAACCATTTCTTCTTGAGGAGTTATAGATCTCAGCTGATTACTAACACTAGTACCTTCAGAACTCATTGTACCTGTAGGTAAACACTCAGCGTTATTAATAACACCCCAAGACTCACCCATACCTAGGCCATAGACCCTATCCAGACTTAGAGCAAACCAAGGTAGCTAAACAAGGTAGCTAAACCAGGGAAGCTCTGATACCAACCTGACACGCCCCCAGGTCCCGGGATCCCCTAATAGAACCTCGAACCTGGATGGAGAGCCTAACGAGGAACAAGAAACTTAACAAGAAACTTAATGACATTTGTTTAACAAACTGACATGATATATATATATTCTAGAGTAAGGAGCTATACTAGCTCACAACACGAGTTCTAGACCAGAAAATTTAAAACCAAACTTAATACATACACAGCGGAATCATGCCTAGCACATAAGCTGGCATCAAGAGTACTATACAAGATGTCTAGTGACAACAAGAACTGTCTACCCCAAAATAAGGAGTTACAAAACCCATAATACATCGTCCTCACCAAGTGTAAAAGGACACAAGCCCCAAAACAATCACGACCTGCGAAGTAAGCTCCCAACTATGTCGAGCCTCACTGCGCACTATCCTTCCTTTCCTGGGGGGGGAAACAAATAAAGGGTGAGATAAATCTCAGTAAGCTATTAGATGCAACTACATGACATGTTATCATGCAATTCAAGTAGATACTCAAATAATCATATCTCAAGTATCATCAAGTAACAAGTATATGAGAGGATAATCCACTCATCAAATAGCACATAAGGCTAAACAAGCAAGTTATAAGGATATTGCTTCCTTCCTTATTCCTCCCAAGAATACCATTGTTGTCGAAGCTTGTATTACTTTGACTTCACGATCAATAACAGGAACTGATTATTCAGTATATATCAGAAGACCCGGTAACCAGTGTCATTCTCAATATCAGTACTCATGATTATTCAAGAGGTGTTCAGGACGGGAGTTTAGCATTCACTTAAGTCAGGCTTATTGCTCCAACTAAGGAAGCTATGCCCTTACTATGGCCGGTAGTAAGGGGTCGGGCGGAAATACATAGGGACCCGATTGTCACTTAAACCCCAGCTCTCGCGACAAGCGTGAACCTATACATTTTCGAACAAGCAAGGAGAACCAGCTGGACTCACACAAGAAAGTACAAGTAGATATTTACTTGAACTACGGGAGAGGAACTAATCCAAAAGTAGTGGACTAGCTCAACAAGGAACATGCTTCAAGTAATCAAGAAGTCACCTTGTATCAAGAAAATGTATGCAATGTTTGCACATACACAACAAGAACATGTCTCATACACGTTAGTGCTTACTTATAGCACTTTCTAGTTCACTACCATACATATGTATTGGTGTCAAGTCAAGTACAAGATTTTATTATCTTATATTCAAGTCTTAATCCATTTCTATGGATGTTCAAGTCATGTACAAGCTTTTAATGTCTTATACTTCAAGTTATAACTTCCAATCTTTGGACATTCAAACAAGTATAAGAGTTATACATTTACTCTTACCAAATCCCAATCCTATTCTTAGGATGTTCAAGTCTAAGACCTTATGCTAATGCCTCTAAGGTGTACAATCATTGGATTCACAACAAGTATAACACATTAGTGCTTGTTCATAGCACTTTCAAGACATAAAGAAGAGATACTACTCTTATACTTATGTTCTCATTTTAATTCAATGAGTATACATATTTAAGACCAAGTCTGATGCCCCTAAAGTATCACAACACTTGATAGGACATCTTATACTAAGGTTATATACCTTAACTAGGGTTACTTCCAACTTATATAAACTTTAAACAAAATCTTTGTTTTTCAGATGACTGTGCGGTCGCCCAAAATGGACTGTGCGGCCGCACACAAGCATGTCAATTTCTTTGAAAAACCCTTCAGAAAGATGTGCGGTCGCACAATCATTTTTGTGCGGTCGCACAGTGTACTAAAATGCGAAATTTTCATTCTTTCCCAGGTTGAAATAATTTCCGTCCCAAACGTAGGAGTAACATTTACTAACAATTTCAACATACCCAGAAAAGGCATAACATCATTCAAACTCATCTTTCCAAATCCCTTTATCATTTTACACAGGGGAAATTTACTCCTTTTGTCCCAAATTTACAAGTACCACAAAAATCACCCCAAACACAAAATTAACATTCACAAGTATCGAAAATAACATTTATGCATGTTATTACAAGTAAGGGGGAGCTAATAACTTACCTAGTCAAAATTCAAGTTGACCCAAACTTATTTCTGTTCGGCCTGGAACGCTCTATTCAACGCCACGAATATTAATCCGGGATCAGAATCGAGAACGGAGGGATAATTAAGCTCGAGGAGTCGAGAATAGGGTGAAACCCTAACCTAGCTTTTTATAACAGAGGGAGAGAGCGTAAAGAAATTTGGGAAATAATAACCCAGAGAAGACAACACATGTTTATACTTGGAAGTTTCAAAAATGACACTTAGGCCCCTCAAGTTTCACTTTTAACAAAAAGACCCCTAAAGTCCAATTTTCACAAATGACCCAAAAGTCAAAACTAAACATTTAACCACCTTAACTATTTAAAGCAGTTAAAACTTTAACCCAAGTAAAACTAACACATAATATGCAAGTTCAAGTATTTAACAAATATGTCAAATATTTAACAAGAAATAGGATGGGTGCTACACCTCACATGCTTAAAATGAAAGGCTATGTAGAGCATCTTGAGAAACTTGGCTATCCAATCCCATTGGAGCTAGCCACGGATCTCATTCTTAATTCATTGCCTAAATGTTATAATCAGTTTGTGATGAATTATAACATGTATGGAATGGATAAGAATCTCTCCGAGTTGCATGGTATGCTTAAAACTGTGGACATGAATATTGTGGAGAAAGGTTCTCCTGTGCTCTTGGTTCATGATGGAAAAGAGGCTAGTGCCAAAGGAAAGGGTAAGAAAGTTGTCAAACCCAAAATAAGTAAGGCAAAGGTTGCCAAGGCTCCAGAGGCAAAACCCGATTCACAAAAGGATGTAATTTGTTTCCATTGTCAAGAAATTGGTCATTGGAAACGTAATTGCAAGGCTTTTAAGGAAGAGAAAAAGAGAAGAAGAGCAGTGGGACTGCGTCGACTTCAGGTATCTATATGATAGATATTCTCCTTTCTACCACTGATTCTTGGGTATTGGATACCGGATGTGGTTCTCACATTTGTTTAAATGTGCAGGGACTAAAGAATAGGAGACTACTTAAAGAGGGTGAAGTGGACCTACGAGTGGGAAATGGAGCAAGAGTTGCTGCATTAGCCGTAGGAACTTATGAAGTCACTTTACCTTCCGGTTTAACATTTGTTTTGAACAATTGCTATTATGTACCGGATTTAAGTAGAAATATTATTTCAATTTCTTGTTTGGATAATGAAGGTTTTAAGTTTCTTATTGAAAATAAGAAATTTTCTATTTATTTAAATGATGTGCTTTATGGTATTGTTAATTCATTTAATAGCCTTTATGTCTTGGATGTCAAGAATGAAAATAATGACAATGTCTATCATGTAAACAAGAAATCTAAACCTAATGATGTTAATCATACTTATTTATGGCATTGCCGTCTTGGTCATATTAATGAGAAGCGTATCTCAAAACTCTATGGGGACGGTCTTTTGGGTTCATGTGACCTTGTGAATACATGTGTTCGAATTTGGGATATTCATAGCAACATTAAAATTATGAGAGTCGCCACGCCGTTTTAATTAAAGCCAAAACATTGAGAAAAAGCATGTTTAATGGGTTCGGGGGTCAAATTACAACAGGAGAAGAATATTGAACGTTATCACTCCTATTGCCCGAATGATCGGTCTTTCTATCATGATGCGGTGTATGTAGTGTGTTAGTGATTGAGACCGGATCCGAAGATTGCCTACGTTCCTCTCAATGTGAGAAGCTCAGGTCAGCGTAGTTCGCAGAGAATTTAGAATAGGCAGAAGAATCGGGATCATGCATAATGAGGGGGAATTACCTAAAGATTAGGGTTTAGAAGTAGTTCCTAGATCATCCTCGGGTTGATGAACCCTCGATCATCATCGGCTATGAAATAACATGTAATTATGAAGATCGCAACCCTAAATATAGTATAAATAAGGTTTTAATCTATGAACACGAAGAACATGCGAAGAACATATATGAACATATGAATAAACATGCAAAGCATATGAAGAAACTATGAATAAACATGTACGAACATGAATATAAAAGATCTACATTAAGAATAATGCAAGAACATGAGGAAATAAGTTAGAAAACTTACCTATGTTGGCAAGAAATAAACCTTGATCTTCTTGGAGGTTTGAATGTTAATTAGGGAGCAAAATATTGTTTAAGAACTCCAAAATTCGTACTTAGAGCTCTCAAAATCGGATCCCCCTAAACCAATAGCATGAGATTGGTTTATATAGTAAACTGAGGGGAAGATCGCGTGGCCAATATTGAGGGCGGCGGCGAAAGTGGCCGCATGGCCAATATTGAGGGCGGCGGGGAAAGTGGCCGCGTGGCCATCGTTGCGCGCTGACTTGAAATTCAAGCTAGGGTTTTACTGTTCATACAAGGCAACCCTAAATGTCCATATTTAATGTTTTCTAGAACATTGAGCTATTTTTGGGAATCCGGGACAAGTCTTTGCAAGGTTTCTAATTCCCATAAAGTCCTTGTATATTTGGGAAAGCCCTAATAAACTCATTTTCAGATCGGGTACTAACAGTAGCCCCTCGGCGACGCTTCTTGCAAGGCAATGGAGGGTCGATGATAAAAATAGGAACCGTTCTGAAACATGAGTTTCAAAACAGAGGAAAGGTAAGGGAACGGCTGGACCTTGACAGGCGACCTACGTATCCGCGGGGGAATCAAGCCAAACGTAGTTCAAATCTGATGGGGAAATTGGGAAGGACTGTCCTCTGATGGGGAACAACGTTTTCTGCTGGGGAAAATGCACTTGCTGGGGATGAGAGATGACCATGTTGGTCGGGTGGCTGGACCTTTTCAGGTTTCCTACGTATCCTCCGAGGAATCAAGCCGGTCGTAGTTCAGAGCGATTAGGGAAAAGCGAGCCATCGGACTTCTGCTAGGGATAATAAACCTACGGGAACTATCCTGTATGAAGAACGAACATTCGTTAGGAAATGAAGTCATTTGGGAAAAATAAAGATTACGTTGTCTAAATAATCCCAAGATGGAATGGTAAACGCAATCAGGATCGCCAGGGCTCCTGCCGATTGTGCTAACGAAACGCCGAGGCTTCTGCCAACCACGATCGATCAAGGATACGTATGTCATAGAGGCGCCGAAGTCTCTACAATCATACGAATCCTAATAATAGGTGCTGGATCTCTCGCAAACAGAAACGCCGAGGCTTCTGCCAATCGCGATTGATCAAGGATACGTATGTCATAGAGGCGCCGAAGTCTCTACAACCGTACGAATCCTAATAATAGATGCTGGATCTCTCGCAAACAGAAACCCCGAGGCTTCTGCCAATCGCGATCGATCTAGGATGCGTATGTCATAGAGGCGCCAAAGTCTCTACAACCATACGAAGCCTAAGCAAATATTAGGAAATGCTAAAATAATAGATGCTGGATCTCTCACAAACAGAAACGCCGAGGCTTCTGCCAATCGCGATCGATTTAGGATGCGTATGTCATAGAGGCGCCAAAGTCTCTACAACCATACGAATCCTAAGCAAATATTAGGAAATGCTAAAATAATAGATGCTGGATCTCTCGCAAACAGAAACGCCGAGGCTTCTGCCAATCACGATCGATCTAGGATGCGTATGTCATAGAGGCGCCAAAGTCTCTACAACCATACGAATCCTAAGCAAATATTAGGAAATGCTAAAATAATAGATGCTGGATTTCTCGCAAACAGAAACGCCGAGGCTTCTGCCAATTACGATTGATCTAGGATGGTATGTCATAGAGGCGCCGAAGTCTCTATGATCATACGAATCCTAATAATAAATGCTGGATCTCTCGCAAACAGAAACGCCGAGGCTTCTGCCAATTATGATTGATCTAGGATGGTATGTCATAGAGGCGTCGAAGTCTCTACAACCGTAAGAATCCTAATAATAGATGCTGGATCTCTCGCAAACAAAAACGCCGAGGCTTCTGCCAATCGCGATCGATCTAGGATGCGTATGTCATAGAGGCGCCAAAGTCTCTACAAACATACGAAGCCTAAGCAAATATTAGGCAATGCTAAAATAATAGATGCTGGATCTCTCGCAAACAGAAACGCCGGGGCTTTTGCCAATCGCGATCGATCTAGGATGCGTATGTCATAGAGGCGCCAAAGTCTCTACAACCATACGAATCCTAAGCAAATATTAGGAAATGCTAAAATAATAGATGCTGGATCTCTTGCAAACAGAAACGCCGAGGCTTCTGCCAATCACGATCGATCTAGGATGCGTATGTCATAGAGGCGCCAAAGTCTCTACAACCATACGAATCCTAAGCAAATATTAGGAAATGCTAAAATAATAGATGCTGGATCTCTCGCAAACAGAAACGCCGAGGCTTCTGCCAATCACGATCGATCTAGGATGCGTATGTCATAGAGGCGCCAAAGTCTCTACAACCATACGAATCCTAAGCAAATATTAGGAAATGCTAAAATAGATGCTGGATCTCTCGCAAACAGAAACGCCGAGGCTTCTGCCAATCACGATCGATCTAGGATGCGTATGTCATAGAGGCGCCAAAGTCTCTACAACCATACGAATCCTAAGCAAATATTAGGAAATGCTAAAATAATAGATGTTGGATCTCTCGCAAACAGAAACGTCGAGGCTCCTGCCAATCACGATCGATCTAGGATGCGTATGTCATAGAGGCGCCAAAGTCTCTACAACCATACGAATCCTAAGCAAATATTAGGAAATGCTAAAATAATAGATGCTGGGTCTCTCGCAAACAGAAACGCCGAGGCTTTTGCCAATCACGATCGATCTAGGATGCGTATGTCATAGAGGCGCCAAAGTCTCTACAACCATACGAATCCTAAGCAAATATTAGGAAATGGTAAAATAGATGCTGGATCTCTCGCAAACAGAAACGCTGAGGCTTCTGCCAATCACGATCGATCTAGGATGCGTATGTCATAGAGGCGCCAAAGTCTCTACAACCATACGAATCCTAAGCAAATATTAGGAAATGCTAAAATAGATGCTGGATCTCTCGCAAACAGAAACGCCGAGGCTTCTGCCAATCACGATCGATCTAGTATGCGTATGTCATAGAGGCGCCAAAGTCTCTACAACCATACGAATCCTAAGCAAATATTTGGTGAAGAATGGAAATTTTAAGGGGCTTTCCGTTCCCAAAGGTATCGAATATCAGTCAAAACAGCGCTAAGGGCACCTAAAATGAATCAAAGGGGAATGTAATAGGGGTAAAACTGAAATTTTGCATGTTGAGGCAAAGATGATGGATTGTTATGGAGTCGCAAACGGGATGAACTCTCGGGGAGTCACAAAGGTGATAGACTCTCGAGGAGTCCCAGGGGTGACGGACTCTCGGGGAGTCACAAAGGTGATAGACTCTCCGGGAGTCACAAGGGACTCTTTGGTGAGTCACAAGGGCAAATGACCCTTAGGGAGACGTGAAGGAGATGGACTCTCGGGGAGTTGCTAATATGGGAAACATGATCTGAGTTCCGCTTATCCTAATTTAGGAGGGGATGAGGCTACGAGCCATTGAGACCAAGGTGTTAGGTAAGGGACATTTTTCTTGGTTGCCTAGAGGTAGGACCTAAGGCTCTTTTAAGGAAAGGGAATAAGGAAGATGGTGTTCTCCTAATCTTGAGATAGGGATGCCAAAGATGTCACGGCTTCTTGGGCTTTAGATTATGTCTTGGAGATACTGTGGGTTTCCTAGGCTTACAGGCTAGGGATAGGAGTCTATTTAAGCATGAGGAGAGTATTCTATCCTAGGCTTAGTGCTAGGGCTTGGAAAGGTTGAGGTTTGGGAACTTCCTAGATGTTAGGGTTTCGAACAAGGGTTTGGAAACTGGTGTTTAAGGACCATGACTCTCCTAGGTTTGGGACTAGGGTTTAGGAATTTCCTAGGTCTAGGAGGCTAGGGCTTGGAGTTGTGGTAGGCTCAGAGGTTTCAAAGGCGTTGGCTTTTAGACATAAGGCTGGGAGTTGGAAAGGTTGTGACTTCTTAGGCTTGAGACCATGGACCGTTGCGAAGAGGGATTGCTTTTGTGGAAGGTCCACTAAGCTTGATGTTAGGGTTCACCGTTTTCCGGGATTGGTGACTATGGCTTGGAAATGTTCATGGTAACCTAGGCTTTAGGCTAGGTTTTAAGGCTAAGGACTGTAAACTTCCTACGTTTGAGACTAAGGTAAAGGAGTTTCCTAGGTCTAGGACTGGGGTTTGAAGGGAATGTTGAATCCTAGGCTTGATGATAGAGTTTAAAGAGGATAATTTCTTCCTAGGCTTGAGGCTAGGGTTTAGAAAGAGTGCGACTACCTAGGCTTGAGGCTAGGGTCTGTAGCGAATGCGAGTACCTAGGCTCGAGGCTAGGGTTTAGAGCGAATGCGACTACCTAGGCTCGAGGCTAGGGTTTAGAGCGAATGCGGCTTGCTAGGGTTGATTAAGTTTTGGACAGGGCATTGTATCCTAGGTTTTGGGTTAGGGTTCAATAAGACAGGGGATTAAGATTGTAAATTTCCTAGGTTTCGAGACTAGGGTTTCGGGAATTTGGAAATGATGTTGCATGCGGGGCTTTGGAAATTCCCTAGAACTTGGGCTAGGGTTAAAGAGGATGTTGCGGTTTCATAGGCTTAAGGATATGTGACTACCTAGGCTTGAGGCTAGGGTTTGGGGAGAACGCGACTTCCTAGGTTTGAGGCTAGGGTTTGGAAAGAATATCGACTACCTAGGCTTGAGGCTAGAGTTTGGAGGGAATGTGACTACCTAGGCTCGAGGGTAGGGTTTAGGAAGGATGTGGCTACCTAGGATCGAGGCTAGGGTTTAAGAAGGATGTAACTTCCTAGGCTTTAGGCTAGGGTTTGGAAGGATGTAATTACCTAGGCTTGGGGCTAGGGTTTGGAGAGAATGCGATTACATAGGCTTGAGGCTAGGGTTTGTAGAGGATGTGGCCACCTAGGCTTGAGGCTGGAGTTGAGAGAATGTGATTACCTAGGTTTAAGGCTAGGCTTCGGATAGAAGGTGACTACCTAGGCTTGAGGCTAGGGTTTAGAGAGAAGGCGATTACCTAGGTTTGGGACTAGGGTTTAGAGGGAATACGATTACCTAGGTTTAAGGCTAGGCTTTGAATAGAAGGTGACTACCTAGGCTTGAGGCTAGGGTTTGTAGAGGATGAAGCAACCTAGGCTTGAGGATGGGGTTGAGAGAATGTGGCTACTTAGGCTTAAGGCTAGGGTTTGGAGACCGAAAGCATTTGAAGGTTTGTCTCGGTTTAGACCAGGCAAGTTTGAGGTCTAAGAGTGTTGCGGTTTGGGGCAGGTGAGCTTGATACCTCATGGCTGGATAGGCTCGATAGGTTAGACCTAGGCTAGAGTGCTAGGGTTTAGCTAGGGTAAGACTCAGACATGTGTTAAGGAGACCGGGGCCTAATGGAATGGTAGGTATGAGATCTAGGAGATCGAAGGCTAGGCAGGGTAGCGTTGGGACATAAGGCTTTCAAGCGGGTAAGTCTTTTGTCCTAGAGAAACCGCGTTATGGGTTAGGACCAAGCAGGTTTGAGGTCAGCCAAGGAGCAACGGATTGGGATTGGATGATCCTAGTACCTAATACGCATGTCGGGCTTGGATCGTAGAGTGTTTGAAAGTTTAGGCTAGGTGCGAACCATAGGTGCGGGAAATGGTTTTGGATATATGACCATGTTGGCGCTTTAGGTAAAGGGATTGAGTGTCCAAGACTTTGCTTGAGTACAATAGGTACCTAAGTTGGATTGGGTATGATTAGGTCCAAAGTTTGTCTCAGAGGTCATTGCGCGTGACCAAGCTCGTTCGGCGATTGCGAAGGTGGGTTTGGTATGGGACCAAAGGTGTTAAGCGCACGATTTTTGACTGGACGGGTTTTGATATCTTTATGGCATATCACGGTACGCGGGAGGTCCTATGCATTCGAGCACGTTTGAGGTTTGGACTCGTGGGGAAGAAAGGTTTGAGATCCATGGAGTTCAAGGGTGGACCTTGTAGGTGGTGAGGTTTGGACTCGGGTCGGATTAAGTAGGTTAGAGACCTAAGGGGTTGAAGGTCAGACTAGGAAGTCTTTTGAAGCTAAGGAGTGACACTAGGTTTAAGAGTGGCAGGGCCATGGTTTGGGTATGACGGTATGCGTAGATGGCATTGTTTTGGTTGGACCGAGCAGGCTTGGGAACTAAAGAGTTCTAAGGGTCGACATCTAAGGTTATAGACCTAAAGGGTAGACATTTTTGTGATCTAAAGGGTTTAGGAGTTGAGACCTAAAGTGTGGATCGGATATGCTAGAGACCTACAAGGTAGGCGCTTGGTAGACTCGAATGGAATTGGGATCTAAGGGATCGTTCAATAGGTTAGACTGGGTAGACCTAAGAGGTTGGACCTAAGAGGATAAGGGAGACATAGTCTGGACAAGGTAAGGATGAATATATATTGGTAGGTTTGAGATCTAGGATATCGGGTAGGCTCGGGATCGGTAGGTTCGGGACCTAATGGGTCACCCTAAGAATTTGGCTTTGGTTAACTGGTTTAAGGTCTGAAGTTTTGGGTAGAACCGGTTTGAGGCCGAAGGGGTCATGCCACGAACTTGCGGACGGTCGAGCTAAGAGGTTATGATGTAACGTAGGTAAGACTCACCGGGTAGGTTTGGGACTAGGTAAGACTGATCGGGTAGGCTCGGGACCTAGAGAGTTTATGGTGTAACTTAGGCAAGACTGACCGGGTAGGCTTGGGACCTAAGGTTTTGAACCAGGTAGGTTGGGACCTAAGGGTATCCTATTGTGTAGGAAATAGGGTAAAGGACCGAGTCAACTCAAGAATCACGGAGATGGGTCTCAGATGGATCGAGGATGTTTTTACAATTTTGTGGAGACCGAGCGTGCGGGTTTATAAACAAAGTGTCGGGGAGGAGAAAACTTTATGAAAGTGTTATGATCTTATACAGATGCCTTATAATTAATTATGATTCTAATCAATCCAAATAGGTCGTCGCGTGCCGAGTTTGACGATGAGGGGTGCCCTTCTTCTAAGTGTATCCTTGTTGACGCCTTGGTATTCTCTGGGAAACCACATAGTCGACCCATTCTGTTGGGGAAGCCCCAGTCCGATAAGGGTGTAGAGCGGGGTATCCTACCTCCTTTAAGACGCACCCTTTTTTCTGCCTAGACCGCCTTTGCGGGTTTTCAATCTAGCGGGCATCTCTTTTGCCAATTTTTTTTTTTTTTTTTTTTGAAATCATTCAGTCGACTCAAAAAAGGAAAAAAGAATTGTTTGAAAACATGCGGGGGCATTTTGGGGAGAGTAAGAGAGAGAGAGAGATAGTACTCACATTTTGACTTTTTGGGTAACTGAGTGTATATATGTACAAAAGGGAGGAAGCCCCTGCTTTGATAGAAAGTAAGTGTTTAGCTCTTTCCTAGATTGTAGAACGGAAGACTTGTCGAGACATTTGAAAATTGTTTTATTCAAGATTCTCATTTGATTGCTCGAGAATGGACCTCGTTGATTAGTTATGCATCTTATGATTATGTTTTAGACAAGTAGTCTCGAAATAATAAATGTTTTGATTAATTGTGAGTGAAGAGATCAGAAGTAGAAATATATGGGGAAGAGAGAAGAGAAAGGAGATTGGCTCAAGGTGGGTTGTGTATATTTTGGACCGAACCGGGAGGTTGCCTACATTCTCCTCAAGGTGAGGAGCTCAGGTCCGCGTAGTTCGGGGGAGGCCCGGATGATGATGAAGTTGGGGTTTGAGTATGAGGTTCATTTTTCGCGATAGGTTACTCCGTTGTAGCTTGTTGCTTTGGATTGCTTCATTGCAGCTCATTGCGGTGGATTGCTCCATTGTAGTTGTCATGGCTGCTGCTACCGCGTTAATCTTCTTTGTAGGGAAAGAAAGAAAAATAGAACATTTGAAGTGAAAATAAAATGGGACTTTTACTTTTTTATGGTGATAGCCCCTTCTATTTTTCTTTATTATTTTTTTTTATTTTATCTCTTTGTGCACACCCTTTTTTTTGCCTAGGCCGCCCTTTCGGGTTTTCAACCTAGCGGGCTTCTTTTTGTGCGATGCTCTAACTTTTGCCTAGGTCGCCCTTTTGGGTTTCATCCTAGCGAGCCGTATTTATTTTTTTTATTTTTTTTTTATATTTGTACATGAAACATTGGGCAAGACAAGCCCCTAGTTTGCTTTCGCCTCTCTCGATTGTGAGGTAGCTTCCTTATAGTTCAAGCGGCCTTTTGCTGGCGGCGGGCATCCTAGCCCCTTGATTTTCTCCGGTAGAGCTCCATTGGATTATCATGTGCACCAATTAATGGCATGAATGACTTCGTGCACTTGTCTTACATTTGCGATGGAATACGGACAGCCCCAGTGTAACGGCATGTAGTACTCATGAAGGGAACAAACCAACCCTTTAAATTGTGGCAGCATGGATGTCTATTTGATGATGAGCAACCGCAATCCATTTCTTTGTCACGACCTTATAAAAAGGGGTCTAATGGTGGGATGAGAGGCGTATGAGGATAGTGTATGGGGGAAGGTGTATATAGAGAGTGTACATGAAGTGTGTACAAAGGGTGAGTGTATAGAGAGAGTGTATGGGGTGATTCGTTCATCCTAATTGGTCAAAGCATTTGTTATCTTGAGACTAATTGTTTACTTAGTTGTGCGAATGGTTTGTGGGTCCATTTACCTTTTAATGAGTCGTCATTAATGATTAAGATTAAGATTAATTCATCATATAAAGATATAGCAATCAAGTTAAAATGGTGAATAAGACAATTTTCATGGAATTGATTTATTCAAGATTATGTCTCAAGTCTAGAGAGAAAAGAAATAAAGACTCTTTTATTGGAACTAAAAGATTTAAACTGACTAGTCCGGGGTGGACTTTTACTAAAGAAACAAAAATCGTCTAAGGTGGACTTTTGACTAAGGACACTCTAGAATCTACGAAGACTGAATGATCCTTTTTTTATTATTATTTATTTAAAGGAGGTAGCCCCAATTTCCTCTTTTGCCCATGCCCATGTATTCCGTTGGCGGTTGATGGCTCCGCTGTCAATGAGGCTTTGAATCTTTCTCCTCAATTGGAGGCAATCTTCGGTGTCATGCCCAACGTACTGGTGGTATTGGCAGTGTTTGGAGGGATCCAAGCATTGCTTCACCCTACTTGGTTCATAGTTGAACAAAGGAGACAACTTGCCGGCTTGAACTAGACTTTTGAAGAGTTTGGCTAACGGCATACCTAAGTCGTCGAATTCGCGCTCGTCCTTCCTTTCACGAACTATCTTTGAGGGTGATTTAGGTACCGACACCCCTTGTTGATGAGTAGTCATAGGAGGCATCCCGACGGGGACAGTCTGTGGCGGCCCGTACATTTGAGGAGCGTACGGGTGTTGACATTGAGCAAGAGGGGGAACTCGACTGAGGTAATCATAAACGCCACGAATGTCAGACAAATGGCGCCTCTCGATATCTCTTAGGGTCTTATGCATCTCCTTCTGAAAGTATGTTGCTTGCTCGTTGAGAATGGCCTTAAAGTGGATTGCTTGTTCATCGAGGATGGCTTCGAAGTGGGATGCTTGTTTACTGAGAGCAGTGCCGGTGTAGAGGATTGTCTCGGGATCTTGGGTAGCAGCTTCAGTTGCAACTTCGATGTTCTTTGCAGCCGACATGATGCAGAACTCTATTCATGAAAGAATTAAGCTTCTTGTGTTTACAAGAAGATTAGTGGGAGCATAGTGCTATTCCTTATTCTATATGTGGATGACATATTGCTCATTGAAAACGATATTCCTACACTTCAGTCTGTAAAGACTTGGTTAGGAAAGTGTTTTGCAATGAAAGACATGGGTGAAGCCGCATATGTACTTGGCATTAAGATATACAGAGATAGATATAGGAAGCTAATTGGTTTAAGCTAAAGTACATACATTGACAAGGTCATTAGAAGATTCCGCATGGAAAATTCTAAGAGAGGAACCTTGCCAGTGTTACATGGAGTTTCTCTAAGAAAGACTCAATGTCCTAAGACAAAAGATGAGCGTGAGAAAATGAATGATGTTCCATATGCTTCGGTAATTGGGTCCATCATGTATGCCATGATTTGTACTAGGCCGGATGTATCTTATGCTTTGAGCATGACGAGTAGATATCAATCCGACCCCGTTGAAAATCACTGGATGGCTGTAAAAGCAATCCTTAAGTACTTGAGAAGGACTAAGGATTCGTTTTTGGTCTATGGAGGAATGGAAGATGATCTCGTGGTAAATGTTTACACAGATGCAAGCTTCCAAACCGACAAAGATGATAGTCGATCGCAATCGGGTTTTGTGTTTATGTTAAATGGTGGAGCTGTAAGCTGGAAGAGTTCCAAGCAAAGTACAACCGCTGATTCTACAATGGAAGCTGAGTATATTGTTGCATCGGATGCTGCAAAGGAAGCTGTTTGGATTAAGAAGTTCATTACTGTTAGACAAAATATGAAAAACTAACAGAATAATATGAATGAAAAACAGAAGCAGAATTTAAAATAAAATTGAAACAGTAAGTAGAAAATTAAAACCAATACTGTAAATTGCCCGAGTCGTGTGAAACACACTCTCCTTAAAGCAATTTCATCCCCTCACCAAATTGTGCTTGAGAATGAGTGGAATGTAAGTGCACAAAGGAACTTCCGGCGAATTGATACTGAGCTTGGTCTTGATCACCACCAATGCAGAATGCAGGAGAGCAACAGAAAGAGGGATTTATCAATATGCAACAAAAGAAGATTGCAAGGAACTGTTGGTGGAACATTTCGTGTGTGTAAACTGGTGGAGTAGGTCTGTTAATATAGCACTCAAAGGTAAACTGAAAGGAGGAATTAACACAGAGTTAATTTGGAAGCCTAAGTGTTTCAGCTTACCAAAACAGATTAAGAAACTCAAAGGCCTGGACTGTTTTGTCCAAAAAAATAGCAAAAAGTGGGTTCGCGCGAGCAGCCCATTTCGGGGCTCCATTCGTGTCCGCAAGACGCGCTCGCACATGAGTTCGGTAGCCGGTAGGCAAATCGGGCCCTTGATTTGCACCCCCCCCTGTGCACCTGTGCGCGAGAGAGAGCCTCTATGCCACACATTCATACCACTATGGAAAGCATAGTAGTATATAAACATACCCACTTTCACATATTTTTTCAATGTGGGATAACACATTATCCCCATTCCAACCCACTTACTTTGAGCCTTCATATCTCACTCATCCCTTAACCAAATTGGACAAATGAATAATCAATCTTCCTATCCTCATGGAGTAGAACACAAACCCACAAACATTTTGTCATTTCGACAAATAATTCATTTAAGAAAATACTCATTATTTCCTTCAAAACACACTTTTTCCAACAATCCCCCACATGAAGAAATAATGCGGAATATGGTGATCAAGTCCGGCAGACGAAAACTTGCATACGATAGATGTGGGAATGCCCATTGAATCTTCGCTCGTACAAGCATATTTACTCTACTCGCAAGTCGATAGACGTGATGTCCTTGAATCGTTATGCTTTTTGTGTAGCCGATCATATGCTTGACACAAGTAACGTCCTAACTGTGACGACCCGTCCCAATTTCATATAAATTTTACGCAAAATATTATTTTATAATTTAATTTGTGTCAGTTTGATTTTTTTTTTTTTTTTTTAAAAAAAAAAAGACTTACTTGATTTATTAAAGTATTAAATAAAAAGTATTTGAGTTGCAAGATGATTAACTAGCATGAGTAGAAGTTAAAATAGTTGAATTAGTATTTGTAAATGAGCAAGAGAATACATCAATATAATATCTCGATTCTTAGTTTTATTTCTAAGCTTTAAAATAGCTTTCACCGATTTACTTGTCATTGACTACCCAATATAAATTGCCACCTGACTTAATGTTGGGTGACTTTGAGAATGACCTGTGACTTGGATAAATAATGAATGTATGTACTCTTTCTTTGTTTATATATTATAATACTCTTAATACTAATATAAATTAAAAGTAAAACTATCTAGTCCACTAACTTTGATTAACTGATCTTACTCCACGTTATTATTTGGGAAAAGCATACACCGACTTTGCTTCAAAATTTATATAAAACAAAAGCCTTTTCTTATCTTCTCTCTCTGCGCACATACACTTTCAATTCACTTTCCCAATTTCTTTCTTTTCTCAGTGTTCATGGAAGATGAAGGTAGGTTTCTTCTTGTTTTTAATTTTCTTACTATCAATTAATATTTCGTTCTAAAATCTAATTACATCAAAATGTTCAGGGTGTTGAGTAGATCAATTCTACCCGATTAGAATATATTTTCATCGATACTTTCCCCGTAGTAGGTAAGTTACTAATCCCCCTTTAAATATTAAAATGGTCATAAGTATGCTTTATATGTGAATAAACAATGTTTTGGTATGTTTTATTTATACTTGTAATTTCGGGACAAAGGGAGTAAAATAGAAATGGTTCTAGTTGGGTGTTAGCATAGTTTAAAGGTTGGATTTGTAGTCTTTGTAATAGTTGCAAATGTTAATGTTACAAGTACTAGTGAACTTTGGTTAAGTTTTGGTCTGGCAGGTGATGTGGGCGGCCGCCCAAAAAGGGCGTGCGGCCGCACATCTATCTGAAAGGTTTTACTCTTGGGACAGAGCATTTTGGGCGGCCGCACAGCCCTGTTTGGACGACCGCCCAGGTCATCTGAAAAGTTTAAAGTTTTCAAACCAAGGGATTTAGAGGTCAATCTTGGTCTAGTTTTTGGGGAGTGTCCTAAAGTACTTAGATGATTGTTGTGGATCACTAAAGTGGTAGAATTGGTTCTTTTGTGAACACAAGTGTTGTGAAATGTGAGTAATTGATTAAGTGAGCATTGTTGAACACTTTGTAATGTGTTGGAATAGTTCATCTTCTTGATGTGTTTGGCATGGTTCCCTACATTGGAATCATTGCCCCTGATTGTTGTTTAAGCACGTATTTCTGTATGGTGCTTGCGTGTAAAGTCCAGCTGGTACTTTTGTGTGTGTTTGGGAAGTGATCGGGATTATAATGGTTTCACGAGCCAAGTACATTATAAGGCTCCTATCATTGGTTTCCCATTTTTAACCCCCTTCCTTAGGCCAAAAGTTGGGCACTTTGGGTTATGACTTTGTGTCATTTTCCCCATTGTTGTTGTTGTATTGTTTGGTTTCGGAACCCGTTTCAGCTCTTCGATGCTGCTCAGTTGAAGCCTCTCATATGGTTATTGTTTTGGTTCGAGAACCTTGGCTTAGTATCCACGTATGAGTGTTTATTTCTGCTTTATGTGTTGTATGATGAGTTGGTCGTTATTTCCAACCGGTATGGGACGGTTGGCGATAGGGAGCCTCTCGTATTATGTGCTATATGCTATATGATCATTTGTGGCATTGTTCCTTTATGTTTATCATATTAGCATGTAATGTAGTTGCATTTTAGTAACTTACTGAGATTTATTCTCACCCTTTATTTGTTTACTGTTTTAGATAAAGGCAAGTCCAGGGATAGGACACTTTGGCACGGGAGGACGTTAAAGTGGTAAGAGTTGGGATTTGTTTTGTAAAGGCTACATCACTTAGATGTAATACCTTTTGGGTAGAGTTTCCGTGACTTCTTCATCCTTTAAAACTTATATTTTGGAAAATGTCGGTGATTTGTAAATTTGTAAGTAAAGTGTGTAAGCCTTGTGGCTAAGTTCATTGAGTTGTGAAAGTTGTTTGTGTGAATGAAATAAAGTTTCAAGTAAAGGTGTTGGGTTATATTAAACCTTTATGAAAGTACATTTCAAAATTTGTTCCTAAAATGTTTTATGACGTCTTCCAATCGTGTCCCGAGCGTGGGGCCAAGTAGGACCACGGGTCTGGGGCGCGACAGTTGGTATCAGAGCCTAGGTTAACTATCAGTCTGGATAGGATTCATAGGCTTAGTGGGTTGGTTAATGAGTGTGCTATCGACGTCGAGTGTTTACTTATTTGAGGTAATACCAGACATGGAACTGGTGTTTATAGTGTTAGTCTATGTTGGGGTGGATATTTTAAGAAAGCCGAGAGTGCGATTTCTTATACGTTTAAGCTTATCTCATCCTTACTTGGATCTTATTTTGTGTCATATTTCTACGTTTCTCCTGACTCTTTGCCTTATGTGCTAAAGGTATACTCTTCGATGAGAAAATACATGATTGAGATTTGTGTTGTTTTTAAAGAAACTTGGTATAAGTTGGGAAATCATCGTATATGTTGATTTTGTCGTGTTACCTGGGGGAACGTTTATATTATACTTGACATGAACTAGATTTATATTCATTATGAATTTGTTGATTTTTATCAAAAGGTAGTGAAGTTTTATATACCTATGTGCTTTATTTTCTTAATTAAGTATGATAGATATATGTGTGGCATTCATGTTATTTATGCATTGAAAGGCAGAAAATGTTATCACAAGGTTGGGCCAGGTGTTTATCTTTTGGGGTTAACAAGAGTGCATCTACACTAAAATTTGAGGATATATCATTTATTTGTTAGTTCTGAGTTATCTTCTTTGCTGAGTACATCATGCCACTTGACAGGGAACTTGATATATGTGTTGAGTTGTTACTGGGTACAGCACGGATATATAAAATAGTGTGTATATGTTATCGGTAGACTTAAAAGAGTTAAAGATTCAACTTGAGGAATTACTTGATCGAGGATTCATCAACCATAGTGTGTCTTCTTGTTAGAGGATATATCATTTTGGAATGGTCTCAGTTCATGCATAGTTATTGACATTTCAAAAGTGGATGCACTGGTAAATGGAGGTACGTATATTCTTGGGATTTTCTTGACTTTGTCAGAAATTCATTAATGACTCTCTAGGGTAGCTATATTGTGAACTATTTGACATAGAAAGCTACACCTTTTCGATAGATAGAGTGATGAATGTGAAGCTAATTTTCAAATATTGAACTGATGGATGACAATAACTTCGGAATTGATATTGCCTAGTGGATTTGACTAGTATTACAGTGACCTAGAGGAGATGATCCGTATTCCTGTTCCTAGTGGATATGTCGAGTTTTATTATTATAGTGGATCTAATTAATTCATTATTCAAAGTAATACCTCCAAAAGAGAGATTGTGATGTGGATTCAGAATGGTAAAGTTTTTACATATGCTGCGAGGAGATTGAATCCTTATGAATAGAATAATTTGACCATGACTTGGAATTAATTGCAATTATACATGCATTACATTAGTGGATGACCTTTACGGAGCTATATTTGAAGTGTTTATAAATCATAAGAGTTGAAGTATTTGATTTCTTAAAAGAGAGTGACATATGAAACAAGGTAAGTAGAGTACTATGGTATATCATTCGGAAAGGCAATTGTATTAGCGGATTCACGAAGACTTGTATTTTCTTTTGGATCGACGGAATGGGAATGTTAGAGGTTTTGACATACTAGATTCTTTATGAATCGGGAATGGTAAATTTTTGCGATTGAGAAAGCTTTAAGTGTCTAATCCAGCATATAATGGAAGCTCTAATAAATTATTTCAACTATAGAAAATTACTAGTGGAATGAACAATGATAGACAACCGGATGTTTCTTACTCGTGAGGGAATGTTAACCTTTCATAGACAAGTATGTATTTAAAACCTAGTGGAAGCAAAAACATATAGTGGAAGTCAACTGCAGGTACTTGAAGAGATTCATGAGATCAATTTAATTATGAATCCAGGTAAATGTACCGTATTGAGATGAATTTGAAGAATTTCATTTGATTAATCTGAAATGGGAATTTTTTGAGTAAGTAACTAAATCCTTGAGTTGTGAATATTTGGAAGCAGAGCATCAGTGATCAGCTGATTTGTTACAATCCTTTGAGATTCATGACTGGATATGAACATATTGTGATGGATGTTGTTGAAGGATTACCATTTAATATATGAGGCCTGATGATGTGTGGTTTTAGTGGATTGACTAACCAAATCTGCTTATCTTTATGTGTTTTGGTGTTATAATTGTCACTTTTATTTCTTTCCCTACTTGTTGACACAATAGTATGATTACATAGAATACCTATGGATATAATTATGACAGGGATCACTGTTTTACATCTTGATTTTGGCTAGCTAAGCAGAGTGTTTGTGTAGTAAATTTAATGTCAAGCTTGGAAATGGGTAATACAAGAGGTTGATGGAGATTCTTGATTTTATGTTGCGCATGTGGAGTTGATTTCCTTGTAGCTGCTGTAAGAGCTATTTAGCAGAATTTGATTATTATAACAGTTATTGGCTGAGTATTGAGATGTATCTTTAACACTATAGGAATGGATGTCTTACTCGTTAATATGTTCGGATGTATGAAATTCTGAAAGGATTGAGAAGTTAACTTAGAGTAATTTATATATGAGCCTCGTGTGAGTGTGAGACTATTTCATGTTGGTATTACTTAGTGGATGGGTAACAGCTTGTATGGATACTTGATTCTAAAGAACAGGTTTTGAGTACGAGTACTTCTTGTGAAAGTTTTATGGAGAAATCATGGCATTGAGAAGGCTATATGGGGAAGCAGAGCATGAAATGCGCGAAAAATACCCGCAATTGTTTGATAACTTCGGTAAGAATACATTTTCGTTGTGTGTGCACTATTACTGCTTTTGAATTTCCATTTGTAAGTGTATGTGTTGGTGTGGCTAAATGAAAATGACATTAAATTATTATTTAACATGAGTGTGAAAAGTGAGAAAACGAACAATTAAATTTAGATTATTTTGACTATTTGATATTGAGAAATTTGTTAGGAAGAAATTTGTATTTCTATCTATTGTTCTGTTTGCGTATAATGTTTAATATGGGTATACGTGGGATATTTGTGTGTTTCATATGTGTTAGTTTATTTGATACAAATTAATGGAAATTGGAATTAGAATTTAAGTGCGGTATGGGGACTATGCCTGAAATATTTAATAGGTTCTTGATTGTAGTTATTAATTGCTAGATAAGAATCGATATATATGTACCTCGATATGATTACGTATTATAATTTTTGTTAGTAAATTCGGGGGCGAATTTCTTTTAAGGGGGAGAGAGTGTGACGACCCGTCCTAATTTCATATAAATTTTACGCAAAATATTATTTTATAATTTAATTTGTGTCAGTTTGATTTTTTTTTTATTTTTTTTTTTAAAAAAAAGACTTACTTGATTTATTAAAGTATTAAATAAAAAGTATTTGAGTTGCAAGATGATTAACTAGCATGAGTAGAAGTTAAAATAGTTGAATTAGTATTTGTAAATGAGCAAGAGAATACATCAATATAATATCTCGATTCTTAGTTTTATTTCTAAGCTTTAAAATAGCTTTCACCGATTTACTTGTCATTGACTACCCAATATAAATTGCCACCTGACTTAATGTTGGGTGACTTTGAGAATGACCTGTGACTTGGATAAATAATGAATGTATGTACTCTTTCTTTGTTTATATATTATAATACTCTTAATACTAATATAAATTAAAAGTAAAACTATCTAGTCCACTAACTTTGACTAACTGATCTTACTCCACATTATTATTTGGGAAAAGCATACACCGACTTTGCTTCAAAATTTATATAAAACAAAAGCCTTTTCTTATCTTCTCTCTCTGCGCACATACACTTTCAATTCACTTTCCCAATTTCTTTCTTTTCTCAGTGTTCATGGAAGATGAAGGTAGGTTTCTTCTTGTTTTTAATTTTCTTACTATCAATTAATATTTCGTTCTAAAATCTAATTACATCAAAATGTTCAGGGTGTTGAGTAGATCAATTCTACCCGATTAGAATATATTTTCATCGATACTTTCCCCGTAGTAGGTAAGTTACTAATCCCCCTTTAAATATTAAAATGGTCATAAGTATGCTTTATATGTGAATAAACAATGTTTTGGTATGTTTTATTTATACTTGTAATTTCGGGACAAAGGGAGTAAAATAGAAATGGTTCTAGTTGGGTGTTAGCATAGTTTAAAGGTTGGATTTGTAGTCTTTGTAATAGTTGCAAATGTTAATGTTACAAGTACTAGTGAACTTTGGTTAAGTTTTGGTCTGGCAGGTGATGTGGGCGGCCGCCCAAAAAGGGCGTGCGGCCGCACATCTATCTGAAAGGTTTTACTCTTGGGACAGAGCATTTTGGACGGCCGCACAGCCCTGTTTGGGCGACCGCCCAGGTCATCTGAAAAGTTTAGAGTTTTCAAACCAAGGGATTTAGAGGTCAATCTTGGTCTAGTTTTTGGGGAGTGTCCTAAAGTACTTAGATGATTGTTGTGGATCACTAAAGTGGTAGAATTGGTTCTTTTGTGAACACAAGTGTTGTGAAATGTGAGTAATTGATTAAGTGAGCATTGTTGAACACTTTGTAATGTGTTGGAATAGTTCATCTTCTTGATGTGTTTGGCATGGTTCCCTACATTGGAATCATTGCCCCTGATTGTTGTTTAAGCACGTATTTCTGTATGGTGCTTGCGTGTAAAGTCCAGCTGGTACTTTTGTGTGTGTTTGGGAAGTGATCGGGATTATAATGGTTTCACGAGCCAAGTACATTATAAGGCTCCTATCATTGGTTTCCCATTTTTAACCCCCTTCCTTAGGCCAAAGGTTGGGCACTTTGGGTTATGATTTTGTGTCATTTTCGCCGTTGTTGTTGTTGTATTGTTTGGTTTCGGAACCCGTTTCAGCTCTTCGATGCTGCTCAGTTGAAGCCTCTCATATGGTTATTGTTTTGGTTCGAGAACCTTGGCTTAGTATCCACGTATGAGTGTTTATTTCTGCTTTATGTGTTGTATGATGAGTTGGTCGTTATTTCCAACCGGTATGGGACGGTTGGCGATAGGGAGCCTCTCGTATTATGTGCTATATGCTATATGATCATTTGTGGCATTGTTCCTTTATGTTTATCATATTAGGATGTAATGTAGTTGCATTTTAGTAACTTACTGAGATTTATTCTCACCCTTTATTTGTTTACTGTTTTAGATAAAGGCAAGTCCAGGGATAGGACACTTTGGCACGGGAGGACGTTAAAGTGGTAAGAGTTGGGATTTATTTTGTAAAGGCTACATCACTTAGATGTAATACCTTTTGGGTAGAGTTTCCATGACTTCTTCATCCTTTAATACTTATATTTTGGAAAATGTCGGTGATTTGTAAATTTGTAAGTAAAGTGTGTAAGCCTTGTGGCTAAGTTCATTGAGTTGTGAAAGTTTTTTGTGTGAATGAAATAAAGTTTCAAGTAAAGGTGTTGGGTTATATTAAACCTTTATGAAAGTACATTTCAAAATTTGTTCCTAAAATGTTTTATGACGTCTTCCAATCGTGTCCCGAGCGTGGGGCCAAGTAGGACCACGGGTCTGGGGCGCGACACTAACTCATTTCAATTCTCATAGTTATGTTCGTTCATGGCCTTGAACATAAGCCTGGTTCTGTGAGAGGGTCTAAAAATTGAGCCTCACGCAATTCTCCTCGAAGCGGCCCCACTTCTCTCTCACATAGGTGATTCTTATAAGTAACCCGTATTACCCCGCTCGAATTTTTCGACGCGTAAGAATCATTAAAAGCCAAATGCTTATCCTCATCCTTTCGGGATGTCACTAACAGGAATGGACATGGGGTTGATTCCCCCACAGTGACGCGGCAAGTCTTTTAACAGTTAGGTTGTCCCATTGAATCTAGTTCTTGGGATCTTCAGTCATCTAGATTGGGTTTTCCACTGTGTTTAACTTTTAAGAGGCTTTAAGTCCCATTCCCCTCGCTGAACTTTCAACTAACTCTCTATTTAACCCTTTGGTTAACGGATCCGCTATATTTTCCTTTGACTTAACATAGTCAATTGAAATTGTACCAGTTGAGAGTAGTTGCCTAATGGTATTATGTCTTCGACGTATGTGTCTAGACTTACCATTGTACAAATGATTATGTGCCCTTCCAATTGCTGATTGGCTATTGCAATGTATACATATTGGCGGCACAGGCTTTGTCCATCTTGGAATATCTTCTACAAATTGGCGTAGCCACTCGGCTTCTTCACCACATTTATCTAACGCTATAAGCTCAGATTCCATTGTGGATCTAGCTATAACCGTTTGCTTAGAAGATTTCCATGATATAGCTGCTCCTGCTAATGTAAACACGTATCCGCTCGTAGACCTTGAGTCTTTTATATCGGATATCCAATTAGCATCACTATAGCCCTCAATCACAGCAGGATGTCTAGTATAGTGTAATGCATACTCTCGAGTGTGTCACGGACAAGTGTGGTTGACTCGGCTCGGAAGGGGAGGCGGAATGGACCCGTGCGCGCTAGAAGGGCACAAGAGTACCAATCAAGCTGCATCTAGCATCCATCCCGGGTTTAAAGGGCATTTGGAACGTGCAAGGTCAAGTGCGCGTAGTGTGAAGCCATTCTATGTTCTTTTTTGAGTTAAAATAGAAATTTTCGATTCGTTTTAACATCATGAGCAATGTATAATCAACATATAAATAAGCATGAATAAGCATAATCAACAAAAATGAGCAAGCATGAATAAGCTATTTACACAAGCAATCAAGCAAGAATCATATGAACAAACAAAGCCAAAACTTGTACATACAACAAATTGTGCACAACCAAAAAAATCTTTGAAATCAAAACATCACAAGAAACAATCCTTTTGAAAACCATTTTCAAAACAAGTTATGCACAACAAAAGGATTCAAAATCTTCACAAAAGGGGTTATGCACAAGGAGGCCTTAAAAACCCAATTTTATGTTCAAAAAGACTTGTGCATAACCAAGCTTTAAAAACCATGTTTTGGCTAAAAAAAGAAGAAGGTAATATGCACAAACAAATCTGTAAATTTGGAACCTAGATAAGCAGAAGCAAAAGGGACACAGAATGTTTCTGCCCTGCGCAAAATTGTTAAATTTCGAAACATTCTGTTCCCTGCCCAACATAGCCGTACGGCTATAGCATCCTGGCAATTATTTTTTGTAGTTTTTCAACTTCTGATCATCAAGCCCCAGTTTATTGCATTTCCAGAACAGTTTCACCTCCAGAAGATTCAAACAGAAACACAGCAAACACAAAATAAACACAAAAGTTAATGAAAACGGGGGACGGGAGTTTGACCCACACAAAAGTGTCCTCAAAGCTTCTAAAAAGAAGTTTGCAAACACTTTACTCCCCAGCAGAGTCGCCACTGTAAGGATCCCACCCCGTGATGAAGGAAACGAAGGGTTTTCGTTTCGAAGGGCGAAACACCAAACAAGGTTATCACGCAAAACATAACGGAGTCGTCACATTTGTTAATTATTTAACCCAACAAATGGAAAGGTTAGAGATTCTATTAGTTCGGAGGTCAGGTTACGCCTTGGGAAGAGTTTTACGTCACCCAAGTCACCTCGGATAGGACCGAGTCTCCCTAACGTTAGTTAACAAAAGTGCATGTGTGTGTGTGTGTGTGTTTCAAAAATGAGAGAAACTGACATTTTAACAAAACTGGTTAATTATTTAACAGAAAAGGGTTACTTTGTAAACATTTCAGTCAGAAAGGGAAGAAACTGGAAAATGCACTCCCTGGCCAAAGTAGCCATACGGATAGGGAGAGCATTCCAGGGGTTTTTGACAGTTTATCAGAAAACTGTCCAGTTTCAGGCAAAACAGAGTGTTCTTGCTGAAACTGGACTGAAATGATCATTTTCAGTTATTTTCTTTAACAAAAACATGGATTTAATCATCCCTATGTCATTGATCATAAATTAGACACCAAAAACAAAGGTTTTGGGTGTGATCAAGACAATCATTGGGGAAATTTTGAGAAAGTTGATGAACATGCCCTTTGGGCCAAAATGACCATTTGATGAGTAAAGATTGAAACTTTACCATCAAAATGGACTTATTATGCAAGATTAAACCTTTAGAAACAAATATGTAACATAAAGATTGAATCTTTATATCCCATGCTTGGTGATTTTATGGCTAGGTCATGGTTGGGATGATAAAGATTGAAACTTTATCGCCCAATCATGACTCTCATGGCCAAACAAGAACAAAATCAACATAAAACTTAACAAACCATGATCATCTTTAGGTTTACCCCACAATCATACACAAGGCATGAAGGGAACCTTGAATCACCTTATGATTTGGTTCCAATGTACATATAATCATAATACATATATATATAACAATAATATATATAGCTTGAGAAGACAAGACTTGTATAATATATATATATATATATATATATAGTGCTTGAAATGGACAAGACTTGCAAAAAATGTAAAGTGCTTGAATGGACAAGGCTTGCAAGAATAATAAGAAATAACACAAAAGTAAACAAGTAATATGAACAATAACAAAAAGAGTTTGAGATAAAGAAGAACATGGGGAGAAGGAGGCTTCACCTATGATGGTTATGGCATATCTTCCTCACTTTTCACTCAAATGTGTATCACTCACAGTTTTTGCTCTCAAACTGGCAGAGTATCAACACACAAAATGTTTTCTCCCCCCCCCCTGAAATGATCAGCATGGGGTTCAATTTATAGGGACTGAGGGTGCCCAACATAGCCGTACGGCTCAACCCCTCAAGTACCCAAACCATCCGTACGACTCGACTTGGCGAGCTTCTGGATTTTTCTAAGTTTAATTCCAGTTCAGTCCTGGACTATTAGGTTTATCCTAGTGAGGTCCTGGCCCATTGGTTTATCCCTAAATGGTACCAAGAATTCCTCTAAAGTAGGTCAAATTCAGATTGGGGTACTTACACTAGGGCACCAACACCAACAATCTCCCACTTACCTTAGGCCCAATTTCCTAGGTATCCAATACCCATAGACCTAACATGACCATCATGTTTAGCTTGTGGAAGTCTCTTTGTTAGCGTGTCCGCAACGTTATCATTAGTTGGTACTCTGCATATATTTATGTTTCCTTTATCAATGATTTCTCAAACGATATGAAAAATGCCTAAGTATGTGTCTGGATTTAGGATGTGCCCTTGGTTCCTTTGCTTGATCGATAGCATCACTATTATCACTAATAAGGTCTATTGGATTAGCAATGCTAGGAACCACTTTAAGTTCACCAATGAACTTTCTTAATCCAAATAGTTTCCCTTGCAGCATCCAATGCAGCAATATACTTAGCTTTAGATGTAGAATTAAGTGACTGTACTCTTCTTGGAACTATTCCAACTTACAGCTTCACTATTCGACATAAACACAAAAACAGATTGCGATCTACAATCATTTTTGTCGGTTTGAAAGCTTGCATCTGAGATCATCTTCCATACCTCCATAGATCAAAAACGAATCTTTAGTCCTTCTCAAGTACTTAAGAATCGCTTTTATAGCCGTCCAGTGATACTCATCGGGTTCGGATTGATATTTACTCGTCATGCTCCAAGCATTAGATATATCCGGCTTAGTACTTATCATGGCATGGGGATCCAATTGCCGAAGCAAATGGCATCTCACTCATTTTCTCTTGCTCATCTTTTGTCTTAGGACATTGAGCCTTGCTTAGAGAAACTCCATATATCATTGGCAACTGTCCTCTCTTAGAATTTTTCCATGCGGAATTTTCTAATGACTTTGTCAATGTATGTACTTTGGCTTAAACCAATTAGCTTCCTTGATCTATCTCCGTAGATCTTAATGCCAAGGATATATGTGACTTCATCCATATTCTTCATTGCGAAACACTTTCTTAACCAATTTTTTACAGATTGAAGTGTAGGAATGTCGTTTCCAATGAGCAATATGTCATCCACATATAAGATAAGAAATTGCACCATGCTCCCACTAATCTTCTTGTATATACAAGATTCATCTTCGTTCTTGATAAAGTCAAACTATTTAACTTATTCATCAAAACGGAGATTACAACTCCTAGAAGCTTGCTTCAATTCATCCCATGAATCTGTGCAACTTTCATACTTTTAGAATTTTCTTGAATATCAAAAATCTTTAGATTGTATCCAATACATCCTTAAGTGAGTTCCTGTTAGGGAACGCTGTTTTGACATCCATTTGTAAAATTTCATATTCCAAATATGAAGATATGACCATGAGAATTCTAGTATGTTCCTTGCTACCCATGTAAGTTTTCTCCAAGAAAACTCAATCTCATCCTTTGGTTTTTACACCTTAGGATGGAATGATCAAGTTCCAAACTTGATTATCATACATGGATTGCATTTTAGATTTTATGACTCCAAGTCATTAATCTAAATATGGAGCAGACACTGCATTTTGATAGGTGGTAATATGTCATTCTCAATGAGCATTACCTCAATACTTTCTATTTCGAAATATCGAATATTTTTTGTAATAGATTGTATCCTATAATGAATGCAAGTACTTGTATATCTTGAACGGATTTTCACAATCCCTTGTGAAAGTTTGTTCAACTTCCATCATAGGTTAAATACTATTTTTTGGGTCTCGAACCATTCGAGGTATATTTTACTTCCACTGGTTTTTTTAGAGATAAGCAACTTATCTAGAAAAGTACCATCAAAAGCAACAAAATCATTTGTTTTTTGTTAGTAAAATAATATCCTCATGTTTCCTTAGGATATCCCATGAAAATATATTTATTAGATTTAAATGTGAGTGTGTCTGTAACACCCCAAATAATTGGTCAAAATTACATGCATATATTTGGTATTATCTATGTGTACAATTATGTAATTGATTTGGTTGAGTGTATTTTACAATTAAATTAATTATATTGAATGAATAATCTGATTAATTAAATGATTTTGTTAAAATAAAAGCAGGGCTTTTACTCGGAGGGAGTATTACTTCAAAGAAAATAAAAATTACCCGATAATGAAGAAGAATAGGCTGAGTCATTGTAAAAGGGGTGGGTGCACGTGTTTGCTTGGGAGAAATTGGTTTTGCCACACCTTTTGATCCAAATAAAGACATCTATCTAGCAAGAATATACAATAAATAAAAATATATAATAGGTTAAAAGAAGAAGAGTCAACTTTGACTTTGAGCATTTGGCCGACTCAAGTGTAATGGATTCTGACATCGGAATTTTGATTGGATATTTGATTAGGTTGTATTCGTTTTATTCTTATCGACTATCGTTTCGATTCAGACATTGGGTCTCTTTGATAATAAATGTGAGTCACTTGTAAATAGTACCTTTGATTGAGTATTCTCCTCTATCACCGCTTGTGGAGGTAGAGAGTCCCTTACTGAGCATTCTTGCTCACCCTTTCTTCTTTCAGGTAGCTTTTGAGAAGAATGAGAAGTTGACTCGGGACGGATTGGTGTAGATGAATTATTGGTGGACAGAATCTTTAGAGGAAAGTATAGTTGTAATTAATAGGGTTTGTATTCCTCTTTCGAGTTATTTTAAGAGTTAGAGATCGAGAATTTGTAGATGCTCTGACTCACTCGCATTTGTTAGTTTTATTTAAAAATGTAAAATTTGAAGTAATGTATATTATGTAACTTTCAAAATGGATTTTTCGGTGAATGTTATCCTTAAAAGAAAAAGGACTTGGTTTTGTTTCGTAACAACCTGAGAAATGCAGGTGCGGATTTCGGGGTGTTACAGCGTGGTATCAGAGCTTAGGTTTTACGTTTGTGGGATATTCTGTTAGTGATAAGTATATTAACTCATTTATTTTATTTCAAACACAATGTTATAATTTAGATTTATCCGTATAAAGTTGCGTATCAAAGGAGTTATGATTAATTCATATCATGGGTGAAATTGCGTGATTTAGAAATCAATTTTACGTTTAATTGGGTATCTTTCTGTTGGGTTGGTGAATCTCAGACAAAGGAAGGGTTGTTTGGTTGGTATGCCTTGCGAATGAAAGGGGATGATCAGAATTTGGTTTGTCAAAATCAGCCCCTGCAGTTTTGTCAAATTTCAAAACAGTCCATGACTTTATATCGAAACCGTTGAAGTTAATTCAAAAGGGCCCCTGAATTGATTACCAAATGGTGTTCGATATATGGTCTTTAGGTTCATATCCAATCATTAAAAAAAATCTTCTTTTTTTTTAAGCATATCAAACATATACCACACAATGTAAATTCGATTCTTACAAATTTTCTGAACAATACCGATGCCAAGACAAATTCGTTACCAACTTACAATCCCTTATGGTTCTAGAAGATCAAATGATCATAAACATATACTCTCATAGACGAACGAAACGATATTCAAACTGAAACTCAAAATGAGACCTGAATTTTTTCCTCATCTTATAAACAAACCGAATCAACACTATACAATACAAAAGCTTGAGTTGAGTACATCAGAGCTACTAACCCACGACCGAAAACCCAACATTACAAACCAATATATACAACCTTACAACTTTACACAAGTTATTATACATATAAGCAAAATACAAGTCTTTCCACCACAGCAAAATGACTTCGACTCTAGATCCAACTCTCTAGCGCAAAGCCTTTCTGATTCCAACTAAGCTCTACCTGAAAGGGAAGATATGGGACAAAAGGGGTTCCAACAATGTGATTACAGGAACACTATATTTGTTTTAGATGTGTCTTGATGGTTTTTATATTTAGTTATTATGCATTCATGATATTGCATTTTGTGACTCTGATTTTGGGTGCTAAACTTGAAAAGTTAAATGCGGAGCTGTTTAATACTCTGGGGTAATATGTTATGTATCTCTCTAATTTAAATGTTTTGCTCGGTACAACCATGTCATGGAAATTACTTGCAAACTTGATTCTCTTGCATTGAGAATGTTTAGATATGATATTGAAATTGATCGGCTTATTGTGCATTCTTAAAAAAAAAAAAAAAAAAATGGCTATGATTTTTTGAAATTTGAAGATCAATTTTTTGAATTCAGGGACTGAATTCTTTTAAGGAAGGGAGAATGTAACACCCCAAATAATTGGTCAAAATTACATGCATATATTTGGTACTATATATCTGTACAATTATGTAATTGATTTGGTTGAGTGTATTTTACAATTAAATTAATTATATTGAATGAATAATTTGATTAATTAAATGATTTTGTTAAAATAAAAGTAGGGCTTTTACTCTGGGACGGAGGGAGTATTACTTGAAAAAAGAAAATAAAAATTACCCGATAATTGAAGAAGAATAGGCTGAGTCATTGTAAAAGGGGTGGGTGCACGTGTTTGCTTGGGAGAAATTGGTTTTGCCACACCTTTTGTTCCAAATAAAGACATCTATCTAGCAAGAATATAAAATAAATAAAAATATATAATAGGTTAAAAGAAGAAGAGTCAACTTTGATTTTGATTTAGGATATAAGATTTATTTGTATGATAACACAATGAAGTAAATCATAATAAATAAAGCATTTTTCTTATTTCAAATAAGAAATTAATATCCTTCATTATCTTATAACAAAATAATATTTTCTACTTCATTAGTAAAGTCACTTTACAAGTATTCTACGAACAATGTTGCAACCATTGCATCATTACCATTTATAGATCAAACTATACTATAAATAGTCTTTTAATTTACTAATTATTGCACATTTATACAAATATGGGACCCATATCCGGTATCCAATACCCAATAATTAAAGTTAGAAAGATTAATTTATAACATAAATATCCCGAGTGGTAGTCCCACTACCATTCCTTTTGTTGATCGTCCAAAATTTTGACTACAATTCTAAATGGTCAATCCAATTGCCATTTTACCAAATTGCATCAATTAGAGTTATAATTTTAACCACAATTATTTTTTTTAGGTTTGACAACTTTTGTCTTACCTTTCTTTTGGCACTTGACCCTTTTCTATCACGAACAATGAGCACTGGAGAACCTTTCTCCACTATCTTCATCTCCGCTGTTTTTAAGCATGTCATGCAACTCGGAGGGATTATTTATTCATTCCAAGTATGTTATAGTTGATCACAAAGTGATTATAACTCTTAAGCAATGAATATAAGAATGAGATCTGTGGCTTGCTCCAATCCAATTAGACAGCCAAGTTTTTCAAGATGCTCTACGCAACCTTTCATCTTAAGTATGTGAGGTTCCATTTGTTCCCCTTCACTCCTTTTACAAGAAGTGAATGCAACAATGGTTTTATACCTCTCTTGCCTAGATTGCTCTTGAAACGTGTCTCTTAACTCCACGCCTATCTAATAGGCTTCCACAAGTTCCAAACTTTGTTGGAGTTTTGAGCACATAATCGCGAGCATGAGAGAACTCACATTCCTATAATCACACTCATGTTTCTTGTGATTGTTTCCTCCGCCATAGGGGCATTGGCTCCGGGTTATTTTAGGAATAGGCCTATCAAGAATGTACAACTTATCTTCTTGCCTTAGAACCATTCTTAGGCTCAGGATCCAATCCATGAAATTTGTACTATTCTCTTGAAGCTTATTATCTACAACTCATGCAAAATTTCTAAAATTTTACAAGTACCAATCTCATTAAAGAGATAAATAATGTATTTTCCAAAAATACTCCCACTAAATTATATAACATTCTTATACATCCAATGTATAATATAATTTAAATGGGCTAAGATACAACTTTAATTTAATTTCAAGTCCGCTAAGGCGGATTACACAAAATCAAATTAATTAGGTAGACAACCCTGTCAATCATATCCCATATGACTCTTAGATCCTTTTTATGAGATTCTTTTGAAATTGGGATAAGATCCAACTTTAATTTAATTTCAAGTACGCTTTGGCGCACCGCTCAAAATCAAATTAATTAGGTAGACAATTTCTTGTCAATCACATCCCATATGATTCTTAGGGATCCAATTTCTAAAGCTTGTTTAATCTCATCTTTCCATTAGGCCCAAAACTGTTTTGACGCCCAATTAAGTCTAACCATTTTAAACGCATGGTTGATGTGCCTCGCTAGGGCGTGCCCACATCATCCATCTTGCTCATACATGAATAAAGTTAATGCACCTCGCTAGGGCGAACCCACATTAAAATCACCCATGCACTAACAAGTGTTTTAATCATGGCGTGGCGAAAAGACTTAAAACTTTTCAGAAGGTTCATCACCATATAGCATACAACATATTTATGAGCACATAATATAAACATGTTACGCATCAAGTTTAGCCACTAAATTAATCAACATTAATTTAAGCATAATATTTATGTGTCATTAGTTTCTCTATAATTATGAGGATGAGACTCTTTGAACTTTTGGTTATCATCTCCAAATCAAGACAACAGGAAGTGCGGTCGAACTAAGCCATAGGCGACCACAATCCCGCACTAATTCAAGAAACCAAGAAAGTAGTCCACGTGGCCGAAACTAAGCAATAGATGGTATCGATGAACGTAGGCCAATTGCATTCACAATTCCACATGGATCTCCAAACTTGAATCAAGAACTTTGTTTCTCAATTTTAGCAATTATGAACTCTTCATAATTCTAATTTCGTTTTATCCTTGAATCTTTGATTGCGATCAAATTTGGGAAACACGGTCTCGATGAACGTAGGCTAGCCATCCAAACTTTGATCCAATCTCAGAATCACAGAATCAAAACAAATAGGAAAATTAAACCCCGATATCCACACCCAAACCAAACGCCAAATCCCCGCTCCAGACCAGAAGGTCCGGCCGGGTGCTTGCTCTGGTCCGGTCAGACCCACCTCCGAAAAATCCAGATTTTTTCAAAGTTCGAACCCAAAACTAAACGCCCGATCCCTGCTCCGGACCAGAAGGTCCGGTCGGGTATCTGCTCTGGTCCGGTCGGACCCTTGCCGAAAAATCCAGAATTTTTAAAGTTCCAAAAATTGTCTCAAAATTTTTTTTCCCGATTCAATTAGGATTTGGTGTTCTTGGTGATCCAATCACCATGATCATCAAAACCTTGAATGAACAATTCAGGAATCCCTAGATTATCAAAACTTTGATCCAATCAAAAATTGATAACCCAAACAATTTTAAATCCACCATAATTTTTATTGTGATTGAATAGTGCGATTAAAGTTTATAAAACAATAAACCACATAAAATCATATAACACATAAACATCATAATCCCAATATTCATATCATGCTAGGCATATAAACAAGCAATTTATATACACACAACATGATCTAGTATTGAAATAATCAACATGAACGGGCCTCTGATACCACTTTTGGGTTTCGTAGTAACATGCGCAGCGGAATAAAGCATTTAAAATTTTTATGAAACCCAAAGCCATAGATCCATTCATATGATTATATCAAATACACGCAATATGAATACTAGAATACTAACCCTTGATGCCTTTGATTTTACAACCTTGAATTCGATGGAGGCTTGAAAACTTGATCACGAACAAAGCAAGAATCACGAACTATGAAGATGATAAGTTTCACCCTCTAGCGGTATCCACACCACGAACGAATATCAAGAACACTTGATCTTGGTTGCTAGACCAAATCATGAAACACGCATTCATGATGCATAGAACTATATGGAATTATTATGTATATGATATTCTTGTTCTTCAATCTAGGGATATCTTAGAACAAGAAATAAACTCTCTCAAACCCTTGGAGGCATTTACAAACATAACATAATACTTAGGACTGATTAGGGCAACTAGAGGGGAGTTGTAGCAAGTGACCAAACTCGCAAGAAAACGAAACAGGAAAGTTTTGGGCTTAAACCCTAGAGGTCCGCCCGGGTCTTATAGGAGGTCCACCCGGACCACCCCTTTTTCCGGTTTTCTCCTCTAAATTCCTAAAATCCTCAAAAGGTCCTTCGACCCAAATTCCAATTAAGTCCTTTTAAGATTCATTCTATTGTGTGTGACCCTCTAGGATTACACTAAGTTGGCAATTGACCCAAACATGAATCCATAAGATATGATTAGGTTCTAGCAAACCGTCATACCTACCCAAATAGTGTAACTAGATACAAGTTTGCATTCCTTTAGAACATGTCATAATCCCTTTGTCCGCGATGTCTTTGAGCACAAGTCATGGTCAACAAGTCAACTTGTATTGTTCAATACTTTCTCGATTCCGAATATGTTGATAATCCAAATGACATTGATCCAATCAATCCATTTGAGTTTGGCAAAACATTTCATCAACATCATTCCTTTGAGGGGCCCAACCTTGACATCTCTCCGAAGAGGGACAAATCCATTTAACTTATTATTCTTCCTTACGTGAATCCGATTTTGCCAATCATACCCTTTATAACTACCTGGTTAAAGGTAGCGTTTGAATATGGCAAACATAATGTTCATCAAGTGGAAGACTATAATAACTTCATGTCTAAGGATTCAAATGACATAACTAATATGAGATATATGTAGACATAGACCATGACATAAATCTCATACAGTGGGTCATGTCCAGTACCTTGTTCCAAACAAGTACCCATAAATCTAACATGATCATCCCATGATCATTTAGCCTTTATACTAGTGCTTGACAAGCTCTAGGGACGGAGATTATTATAAGCAAACATGATCATTAATAATAACCTAAATATCTCTTCATTAATATGAATATAATGATAACACATACAACGTTTAACAAACGTGCCTAGGGCACCAACACATACGAACACACAATTGAAGTGTTGTTAATGTAGATCTGGTCTATTTCTTATCTACATTTTAAAGATGTAGATCTGGTATATTTCTTCCACAAAAATTGTTGATCCAACCCTCACAAAGAAACAGATGGGAGAAAGAGAGAGAGATTGGTTTAAGAGAAAGTGAAATGGCTACCAAAGCCACCGACGGAGAATCTCAGAACCACCGTCGCCGCCGTGGATTTATAGTCGGAGGGTGACGTTGCGGAGGAAAGCAGTGTAGTGGGGTGGGGAGTAGGGAAAGGGGAAGGTCAAGTATGGCAAATGGAAAGGGAGATGAGTTGAGGCGGAGGGAAGGGGTGGGGGGTTTGTGGGTAGATGGAATGTTGGATTAAAGTGTTGTTAATGTGCAGCTAGCTGCTAGAATTCTGTTTTTATTGAGTTGTAAAAATCATACTACCTCTGTCTTTAAATGAATGTCCAAATGTGCAGCACTTTTCAAAGAAAGTGTGCTCACAGTTCACACTGCTAGACTTATGTTAATTTTTTAACATTCGTTAAGAGCTAGGGGGTGTAGTGGAATAACTTAAAGGGTAGGGATGATCATTGTATTTTTGAAAAAAGGCGTGTTGCGTTTTTCATCCATTTTCGTTAAATTTTTGACGGGCCAACCAAAATTACTCCCGATTGCAACAAAAAGACATATTCAGCAACCAAATTGTAACGAACACAAATTGGATAATCAATTGAAACATGACGACAAACTCAGGTAACTAAATTGCAATTTGCCCAAAAAAAAATAACATCTTATTATAATTTTATCAAAGTATAATAATATACAGATAAATAAAATGTATTTTTAAAATTTGAATAAGTCAGTTACTAACACTTATTAAAAACTAAAAAGTGAAGTAGACAATTAATTGTGTCCGGTTACCCGTTAAGCCCCGACCCAACCCGCTAATTACCCGACCCGACTCAACTCGTTTAAGTTAGCAGGTTAAAGCGTGTCACTCATTTCAACCCGCGAAGCTTAACGGGTCGACCCGACTCAACCCGCCTGTTTCGACCCGTTTCAACCCGCGAGAACAAATAGCTTGGGTCGACTTCCTAAGGTAAAAAAAATTAAAAAAAATTAATGTCACAAATGAAAAATGAAATGTTGACGATCTTCCAGATCTGGACAATATAGTTATCTCAGTTACTTTTCTTTTAGGTGTTTTACTTAAAATTAATACTCCCTCTGTTTCGGAAAGATAGTTCCATTTTTTTCGTTATTACTACGAATGAAATTTGAGCAATAATTAAGGCTACTTTTAATTATCTTAATGTAAATCTAAAAATTGATATTGATAGTATTTATAATGGTGTATCAATAATAATTTTTACATTTTCATTAAAATAATTAAAAGTAGCTTTAATTATTGCTCAAAGTTCTTTTTTAGTAACAATGAAAAAAAGTTGGACTATCTTTCGGGGATAGAAGGAGTATAAGAACTTGATAGTTACTTTTACACGAGCCTAAACTGTTAGAGCAAAATACAAGAACGGTGGTAAAAGAAATAATCAAACACAACACAATTGTTAGATCAATGTGGCTTGCAACACAAATAATTTGGTACATTCCATAAATAAAATCATAACTATGACATTAATATAAAGTATGGTCAAAATAGTCAATGTGTAGAATCCCTGAAATGTTATTTATCTATCTTTGATGGGCAAGATGGTAAATCAACATTGCTTTAGAAATGAATAGGTATGGTCCCTATTTGAAGTGTCACCATGTTTACTATATAAAGGCCCCTCCATCAAGCCTTAAACATACTTGATTCTTACTTTCTCTCATCTAAATTATCTCTTCATTATTGAAAGAACTTTTGAGAGACTAAGAGACACTTTCATTTAGAAGATCATCTCCCTACATTATCTTCTACTTCATTCTTATTCTCCCTTCAAGACATCAAGATGGATTCAACAGGTATACATTTATTATATGCTTCCGCTTCATCTCTTCCTCTTTCTCTTACTTAAATATGAGTATGGCATTCAGGGATTAAAATTGTTCTATCAATTGGTATCAGAGCCCCGCTCATTATTTAGTTTGAGTTTGAGTTCTTGTTTTAAAGCTTTATGCTTTGACTATGATTCATTTTCCCTGTTGAATCTTAAGGTATTTGATGATTGATTAAGGACTCTAATTCATTCATAGAGTACTGATGATCTTCATCTAAATTAAGTAAATGGTTTGAAAAAGTTTTGTTATTTAAAAATGGTTCTTGTGAGACTATCCCTTCATAACATGGTTTTATGTTTAAATGCATACCATGTGGATCTACTCACTTGATTCCACTAAGTTAAAGCAAGATTATCCCTATATAACGTGGTTTTATGTTTTAAGTACATACCATGTGGATCTACTTGCAATTCATTAATTTTGGGAAAGTTTTAAACAAAATTCAGAAGTGCAGAAAATCGCCTTGCTCGGCCGAGTCCTTTGCTTTGCTCGGCCGAGCATATGAAAAGGTGCGAACTGCTCGGCCGAGTCCTTTGTTTTGCTCGGCCGAGCAGATGAACAGGCGCCAAAATTGACATAAACCGGTTGGATCTTTGGTCGAGTCCGGTTCGGTTCTCTTGAAAACCCGGTCAGGTTTTTAGCTTTGCCCGGTCGGACCAAGACTTGCACGGCCGAGCGTTTGGATTTGCTCGGCCGCGCATTGTATGTCAACAAAGGCAAAATGTTCTGATTAAAAGTGCTCGGCCGTGTCCTTTGTTCTGCTCGGCCGAGCAGATCAATTTTCAAACAATCTGATTTAAAGTGCTCGGCCGAGCACTTTCCTTGACTCGGCCGAGCAGTCACTGTTCACAGATTTTTTGGAAAAATTCTTATTTTCTGTACAACTTTTGTTTCCCTTGGACAAAACATTAATTTTTCAAACCTTAAAGCCCTGATTAATTATATGCTTAAATAATTTTATTCATTATTTAAATAATATTATCACCTAAGTGATTAACGTTATTTAAATGCAAAATTATTAAAGTGTTGAATGTTTAAGATATGAATGACTTGAATTTTCCAAAGAAGATCTTGACATTTGACTTACGTTGGTATATCAGGCTGGAAACCTTGACTGGTCTCCTCAACCATCCGAACGGATTGGTGGAACGACTAAGGTTGAACAACGCCACGTACTAAGAAAGTCTTAAGCATTTTTGTGATGACATATAAAATGAACATTTGGTAATTTTATTAAATGCTTAAGACTACCCAAAGGAAGATTAAGCATTTAATCAAATATTGTTCAAATTACTTGTCATCTAAAGTAGTTATTTATGAGTCAATTCGCAATCCAAAGATTAGTTTTGATGTCATGTTAATTGCTTTATTGATGGATTTCATTTGATATAATTAATCTTTTAATTTATAATGTAGTTACTTATTATTGTTTTGTATTCATTCTTGTTCTCGATTTCCAGATTTACTTAACGCTTCTTCTATTACTGCTGCGATGAGCACAATTCTGATGCTTAATGGGACAAACTTTAAAACTTGGAAAAACAAAATTACTATGATCTTGGGCTGCATGGACATAGACCTCGCATTTAGGGAGCCTATTCCTCTTCCTCTTAGTGAAGTTAGCACCGCTGAGGACCGCTTGAACTCTGAGAAGTGGAAACGCTCTAATCGCGTAAGTCTTATGATCATGAAAAATGTCGTCCCGGAGGCATTTCTTAACAGTGTCCCCGAGGACGTTGATGCTAAAACTTTTCTTGAGACCCTTGAAAGGCGCTTTGCTAAAAGCGAAAAGTCGGAAACAAGTTCTTGTTTAATAAAGCTTGTTTCCATGAAGTACAAGGGTACCGGGAACTTAAGGGAGTATATTTTAGAAATGCTTCACTTATCAACTAAACTAAAAGGACTTAAGTAAGAGATATCGGAAGATCTTCTCGTCCATTTAGTGTTGATTTCTCTTCCTCCTCAGTTTGGTCACTTTGAGGTGACCTATAATTGTCAAAAAGACAAGTGGGATATTAATGAATTAATCTCACATGTGACACAAGAGGAAGATAGGTTGAAGCAACCTAAAATTGAAGGTGCTCATTTAGCATCCACCTCTTCTCATGGGACTAAGAGAAGAGGGAAGGAAATTGCGGTAACAAGCAATAAGAAGCCTAAAGGATCATCTGATGATCGTAAGGAAAAGAAGTGCTTCGTTTGCAAGGACCCGAGTCATATGAAGTACGACTGCCCTAAGTATCACGCTTGGCGTGCTAAGAAAGGTATGTCATTTGGTCTTGTTTGTACTGAGGCTAATTTAGTTTCAATTCCTACATATACATGGTGGTTGGATTCTGGTGCAACAACTCACATTAGTATGTCTATGCAGGGTTGCCTGAATTACCGAAGACCCAGTGAAGATGAAAGATTCATCTATATGGGAGCTGGGAACCCGGTAGAAGTCACAGGCATTGGAACCTTTAGATTGTTGTTAAGTACAGGATATTATTTTGTATTAAATAATACTTTTATTGTACCTTCGTTTAGAAGGAATTTAATATCTATCACTGTTTTGGACAAAGAGGGTTACTCTTGTTCATTTGGTAATAATAGATGTGATTTATATTTCAATTCCATTATTGTTGGTACTAGTACTTTATCGAGTAGTGATAATCTTTATTTGCTTAACACTGCTCAAACAATCAATGAGTCCCATAATAATGAAACTAAATCTAAGAAGCGAAAGTTTTCAAGTGAAAATTCTTATACCTTATGGCATAGGTGTTTGGGTCATATCTCCAAAAGGAGAATTGATAAGCTTGTGTCAGAAGGAATCATAAATAAACTTGATGTTCCTGAAAATGCCTTTTGCATTGAATGCCTAAAAGGAAAGTTTACAAACTCGAAAAGAAAGGTATCCTCGAGAGCCTCAAGCGTCTTAGAACTAATACATAAGGATATTTGTGGGCCATTCCCTTCTCCTTCTTGGAATGGTCAACAATATTTTATTACGTTCATAGACGACTACTCTCGATATGGATACATTTATTTGCTTCATGAAAAGTCTCAATCTTTGGACGTTTTCAAGTCTTTTAAAGCCGAAGTTGAAAATCAACTAGGTAAGACTATTAAGAACGTTAGATCCGATCGTGGTGGTGAATACTATGGTCGGAATGATGGTTCGGGAGAACAACGTCCGGGTCCTTTTGCTCGCTATCTTGAAGAGTGTGGGATTGTCCCTCACTACACTATGCCGGGTACGCCTAGCATGAATGGTGTAGCTGAGAGACGTAATAGAACCCTTAAGGATATGGTAAGAAGTATGGTTTCTTGTACTTCTTTACCTCACTCATTATGGGGCGATGCATTAAAAACCGCAACTTATCTTCTAAATAGGGCTCCCTCTAAGGCCACTAATAATAAAATCCCTTATGAATTATGGACGAATAAGAAACCGTCCCTAAATCATCTTCATGTATGGGGTTGTCCAGCAGAAGCTAGGCCTTATAGGCCTAACGAAGGAAAATTGGACGCTAAGACAGTTAGTTGCTACTTTGTAGGGTATGCCGAAAGATCAAGGGGCTATAAATTTTACAACCTGAAAACTATAACGTTTTTTGAAACGGGAAATGCTAGGTTCTTTGAGGATGTTGAATTTAGAGGGGAAATTAGGAATAATAATTTTGAATTTAAGGAAGAGGAATCCTTTTCTATACCTCTTCCCTTAGTAGTCCCAATTGAAAATCAAGTACTTGTACCTGAAATTCAAGAGGAACAAATTCAAAATATTGACTCCCCTATAAATATTGAACAACATGAAAATATTGATCAAAATGAGGAAATTCAACAACCTCAAAATGAGGAAGAACCAGTGCCTTTAAGGAGATCCAATAGAGTTAGAAGAAGTGCCATTTCGGATGATTATGAGGTGTATCTTGCAGAGAATGAAGGACACCTAGGTTTAGTGGGAGATGAGCCTCTCACCTTCCATGAAGCCATTAAAGGTCTTAATTCTCATAAGTGGATCAATGCCATTAATGAAGAGTTAAAATCTATGAAAGACAACGACGTTTGGGATCTTGTCTCATTACCGAAGGATGTGAAACCGATTGGTTGTAAATGGATATTTAAAACCAAAAGGGATTCACAAGGTAATGTGGAAAGACATAAGGCTCGTCTTGTTGCCAAAGGTTTCACTCAAAAGGAAGGTATTGACTACAAAGAAACATTCTCTCTGGTGTCTTCTAAAAACTCCTTTAGGATCATTATGGCTTTAGTGGCACATTATGACCTTGAGCTTCATCAAATGGATGTAAAAACTGCTTTTCTCAATGGAGACATTGAGGAAACCATTTATATGAAGAAACCAGAAATGGTGGATGATTTGGAACAAACTAATCATTTAGTTTGTAAACTTAAGAAATCCATTTATGGGCTCAAGCAAGCTTCCCGTCAATGGTATCTCAAATTTAACCAAGTAATTCTTTCATTTGGCTTTGAAATGAATATTGGTGAAGATTGTATATACCATAAGTTCAGTGGGAATAAATTTATATTCTTAGTCTTATATGTGGATGATATTTTACTTGCTAGTAATGACTTGAACCTTCTTAAAGACACTAAGAAATTTCTTTCAAAGAAATTTGAAATGAAAGATCTTGGAGAGGCATCTTTTGTATTAGGAATCCAAATACACCGTGATCGCTCACGAGGTACTTTAGGATTATCACAAAAGGCCTATATAGAGAAGGTATTACAAAGATTTAGCATGCAAAACTGTAAACCACATGACACCCCTGTCTCTAAAGGAGATAAATTTAGTCTTAATCAATGTCCCAAAAACAATTTTGAAACCAAGTATATGGAAAACATCCCTTATGCATCAGCAGTAGGAAGCTTAATGTATGCTCAAGTCTGTACTCGTCCAGACTTAGCTTTTATTGTTGGGATGCTTGGTCGATACCAAAGCAATCCGGGGAGAGAACATTGGGTCACAGCCAAAAGAGTGATGCGGTACTTACAAAACACCAAGGACTACATGCTTACATATTCAAAGTCGGATCATCTCGAGATCATTGGGTATTCCGATTCCGACTTTGCTGGATGCCAAGACAGCCGTAAATCAACGTCTGGTTATGTCTTCACATTAGCCGGTGGAGCCATTTCTTGGAGAAGTGCCAAGCAGACACTCGTTACTTCCTCCACCATGGAAGCCGAGTTGTAATTTCACGAAATCTGTCATTAATTTCTGGTACAAATGGCATCTTGAACTTTGTTGATTTCAATTGAAAATCCCATTCAATCGAAAATCGAAACACTTGATTATTGATTATGATCTTCCCCACGGCTTAAAAAATTGATCGACCGGGCAGGAATGGTTGTCTCGCCGGATCACCGGTGCCGTCGATCGAACGGCCGGAGCTGGCGGTGCAGCGAAGTTGCGTCGTCTCGTAAGCCCTACTGCGAGAAACACTATTTGCAGGAGATGAAGAAGAGGTGCTGGAAGAGAGAGAGACGCGAAAGCGAGGTTAACGGTATTAGGAACGATCCCGGCGGAGTTGCCTACTTGCCTCTAAAAGACGTTGCGCCGGCGTGAGTATCCGGCGAATCGGTTGTGTGGAAAGGGGAGAGGGAAAGATGAAGGCTGAGCGATGTGATGTTTAACTTATTGATTCTTTTATATTTATTTTTATCATACTACTCACTCCGTCCCAGACTAAGGTTCTTAGTTTGACTTTACGCGGAGATTTAAAAAAAAATTGTGAGTATAAAAAGTAAAGTAGGAGAAAGAAAGTGGGTAGAGAGTTTTTGTTGTGAGAATGACAAGTGGCCATAGTCCATTTTAAGTAATAAAACAACTAAAAAAAGTAAATATCCGGACAACCCGCCGGTTCATGAACCGACGGTTTAACCGTCGATTCATGAACCGCCGGTCTATCCGCCGGTTTTCAGAGAGTAACCCATAGTTAACCGTGAACCGCCGGTTCACGGTTCACATTTTCACTTCCGGTTCACGGTTCGCCGGTTTACCGGTTTTTATCCGGTTTGTTACCCGCCGGTTCGCCGGGTTATTTGACCCGGATGGGCATGTCTACCGACGACGATGGACGAATCCGTATCCGAACCCGCCCGTATCCGTATCCGACCCAAGACATCCATTTACGCAAAAGCAACACTACATACTGCCAAATTTTGGCAGAAGCCAAATGGAAAACTAAGCTTTGTATCCACAATTACTCTGTATGTCAACTACGAACATGACTCACATTTTGCATCTAACAAACAGCACTTAATTCATGTCATCATCTTATGCTAAATCTGAAACAAATTAATTAAAGTAGCATAATGTTTTTAACCCTAGGTACGATCAGGTAAGTTTACTCCAAATTAGGATGAAAAAGAGTTGGTGAAATGAAAATAAAATAAGGGTAAAATAGTAAATAGCCTAATATATATATATATACTATTCGGGTCGGATATGGGTCGGATACGGGTCGGATGCGAATGTAAACTTATTCGTGTTGGATGCGGGTCGGATACGGGCGGATCTCGGGCAACTACCGAACCCGTATCCGAACCCGCCGGATTTTGAAACGCTATTACCAAACCCACCCATCCCCGGTCGGATTGTCTCGGATACGGATCGGGTTCGGTAAAATTGTCATCCTTATGTGTCAGTCCTAATCAAAACCAAACTGAAAAAAACCATTTATGCCTGATTTGGGCTCCAAAACCTTCGGCCCACTTGTCATTAAAGTGCCTCATCTCAGTTTGTTCAGCCAAGACTCAAAAGGCATATTCCCATCATAAACTTTGACATTTTGAAATGTTATCCTTTTCGAAGCAAGATTCACTATACGATATTTCCAATAAGAGATAAAGACTGCCAAAGCAAAAGACTATTCTCTCCGTCTCAAAATGAAAGCATCTCTTTAATAATAGAAATTAATTTCATGTACCACAAAAGATTTAAAGATTTCAATACACATTACATTTCATTAAATGAGAAGTAAAATTTTAAAATGACCAAATATCTAGAATACAAAAGGGTTTGTCTCCCGTTAAACGCGTTTTACCAAATTGTTAGGAAAAACGCGTTTTGCAAAAATGACGCGATTTGCTGCTAAAAACTTCAAATGACAATTTGAGGGCCTAAACGACGTCTTTTAGCGATTTTAAACACGGAATCAGGGGGCGAAACTCGTGTTTTGAAATGTTCTTTTCAGCTTTGAAGGTTCTTTCAAAATGCTCTCTGGCTATCAAAACACTACAGCTGGTTATCAAAAACATTATAGCTGACGCTAAAAAAATACACTCTTGCACTAAAAAAAATAAAAAATCATTTTTGTTATTTTAATTTTTTTAATCTTTTTTGTCACTTGCAAAATGAAAAACACTAACCACAAGCCATTATTATTTCTATACAGAACCTCTTAAGCTTGATACCCATAAAGTTTGTTGGTCATGACTTTGTTCAAATATTATTAGAATCATATCCAGGAGGCTTTATTATTGATGTCCAGAACCTTTTGAGATTGATATCCAGAATTTTTCTTGGCCAAAGACTTTTTGAAAATGTGTTTGAAATTCATATCCAGATGACTTTATATATATATCCAGAACAATTTGATATTGATATCCAAAAGGTTTGTTGGTCATGACCTTCTTCAAATGTGCTTCAAAAAACATATACAGAATGCTTTATATTGATATCCAGAACCATTTGCGAAGTTCTGATTATTTACAAAAATGCTACTGCGCGTTTTTTAAAGAAGTTCCACATATTTACAAAAATGGCACTGCATTTTTAAAAACAAAAAAAAACACGTTTTTCTAAGAAGTATTGTAAAACACGTTTTACCCAAAATTTTGGCATAGTGAAATGTTGCTTGATTACCACTAGAGAGGGATCTTCATCTGAGGTCGCGTAAGAGTTAAGACTGCAAAGTAGTCAGAATAAAATACTTCCTCTAATCTGAATAGATGTTTGATTTTTCGTGTTAATTTGTTTTATACACTGATAAAGGAAGTGGGTGGAAAATAGGTTAGGCATTGCAAAATGAGTCAATAATAATCGTGCGTTGAAAATATAATTGTCTTAAATACTATTGATAAAGCAAGTGAGTGAAAAATAAGTTAAGCAAGTAATAATTATTTTGTGATATTTTGTAATAAAGTTTGAATTTATGAGGATAAAATTGTCAAACACCGTTCATATTTTTCTATTTATAGAATAAGACAAACTAAAAACTTCAAATTGAAACTCACAAACAAACAAAAAAAAAAAGCGTAAGAATCTTAACCGAGAAATCTTAACTGAGACAGAGGGAGTATAGATGAAGTGGGATAAAAAAAATAGCAGGTGAATAGTTGTTTTAAGTGAAAAAGAGCGGACTCCATCCAAGTTAGCTCCACCCCTCCACCCAACGGCTCTGATCAAGGCCACATAGGCGAGCGGTTTGGGTGTGCGGTTAAGATGATTTCAATTTTTTATGGGTCCCACCGAGTTCGATCTCAACCGTTGGGTGGAGCTAAAATGAGGTGGCTCCAATCGGAACCATTGGGTGGAGCTAACCGCTCGGTGTAGCTGTTCGAAATCCGAAAAAAAAAAAAAAAAAAAAAATACTCCCTCCGTCTCATACTTATAGCTACGTCTACAACCATCCGCTAACTTATTTTCTCTCTCCTACCAACTCACAATACTTATTTTTCTAACATATTTTCTTAATCTCCATACACTCTCATTTGGTAGCTATGGTACCGAGGGTGTCACGACCCGAAAACTAGGCTCTATTTTATTAGTAATAAATAATTATTATTTAATTATTTGCTCATTTATTCATTTAAATTATTATTTAATTAATGAATTATGTGTGCTTTGTATGTGTTATAATAATTTATGCTTAACATTTTATTTGGGTTAGTGTAGTATTGTTGGGTCTTAATGGTTAGTAGGGAGTGTAAGTATTGTGTTAGTGTGTAGGGGAGGGGGTCTATGTGTAAATTCTCTAATCATCCTACTTACTCCCTCTTTTCCCCTCACCTCCCTCTCACCTCCCTCACACTCCACCTCCATCTCTTTCCCAGCTCATTTTTCTCTCTCTCTTCCTAGCCAAAGAAAGGGGTAAGTTTTATCTATCTTCTCTCTTCATTTTCTTCATCTTCCTCTTGTTATCTCTCATTTCTTAAAACGTGAAACTTGTTTAGATCGTCGATAGGATCGTGTAGAATCAAAAATATTTGAAATCCGTCAACTTTGAGAAAATCCAAGTAAGTTGCTTTTCCCCCATTTTTATGCTAAAATGTTCATATCATGTTTATATAATGCTTGAGTTGTTATATTTGAAGTTTGGTTGAGTTTCGAATTTATTTAGAATTTATTTGAGTTTTGGTAAAAAATGGTGATTTTATGAATGTTGGGTTTGAATCTTGATTTTGGTTGTTAAATGTTGTTATATGAGTTCTTTTGACCTATAAGTTGTTTTAGTTCATTAATATGCTAGTTAAGAGTGTTGGATTTTGGTTTAGTTTTGGTTTGGGTTAAAAATGGGAGAACCCAGTTCATCCCTCCCGATTTCCGGCAGACCAGAAGGTTGGGCGACCGCCCAAAAATGTCTGGGTGACCGCACATCTATCTGAAAGGTTTTGTTCTTGTTTGATGGCTTTTAGGGCGACCGCACAGTTGGGTGTGGGCGGCTGTAGACACCCCGCCTTGGACCGCTCACCTCGATTGCACATTTGATTTTGTGTTTCTCCCCTTTTTAAGTGTTTCTCGTTAGTTTCTGTCACTTTCGTTAAGTTCCTGACTGACTTCGTTAAGTCCAGGGACTAAACTGAATGACAGGGCTGACTTTCTAGTCCATTCTGTCAAAATTGCCTTCTCTGAGTCGCGCGCCTCCGACAGGAGGAGCCAGGCGCGCGCGCCTCCCGCCCCCAAAGCAGGAAGCGCGCGCCTCTGGGCGTCAGTTACAGATTTCTGGCCAGGATTCCCTCCCTTGCTCAATTTACAAGATTTTGCCCGGGAAGGATTTCTTGATGACTGAGTTTTGGCACCAAAAACACCCCTCTTTCACCTATAAAAACCTCTCTTTACCTCCATTTTCAAGGATCGAAAACTAGACAAAAAATCACTTACTAAAGGTTCTCCAAGGATCTCATCAAGCAACACTTGAAGTTCTTCAAATTGTAGGTAAAAGTACATCTTTTCCTTTCTTTTCTACTTCATCTCCTCTCTCTCTTTTACTTTAATCAAATGTGCAATCACTCAAATCATTTTGGGACATGACTCTAATGATCACCTCATCTCATTGAGGTTGGTTAAGGAGTTATCTCCTACATTCCAAATCCTATTTTAAACCCCTTTTTTTATGACTTAAAGAAAAAGAAGAAGAACATTTTCATTCATGTAGATTTTGATCAAGCATGACCAACTTAAGTTGGGCGAGATGGGTGTTTCGGTACTTCCCATCTCGTAACCTAACCCCCGAACCTCAAAACAAAGAATCTCTGTTTTCGTAATCAAACTTAGGCTACAATCAATAGGTTTTTCTTATGTTCCTCAAAACATAGGTGGCGACTCTAAAAACAAGTTAGACATCCTAGGACGACCAGCGCGCTCGAGCCTAAAGCCGCGGTTTTTCCACCCGGGGTATCTACAGTGGCGACTCCGCTGGGGAGTATTTGAGGGTTAAACTTGCATTCTGATCGAAATCTACATCTTTTCTGGGCATTCTGTTTCCTGATGGGGGAGGCGCGCGCGTCTGGCCTTTTAAGCCTAAGGCGCGCGCATCCCGCATCAAGACCAGAATCGTCCACTTCTTCATGTTCTTCATCTTCTTCTTCTGTTATTCTGCACTAATCACTTCTGTAGGGGTTACAATATGAACATAGGACCAGGGCAACCCCCTGAGTCCAAAGTCTGACATTCTGACAGGTGTGCCCCAGAAGCGCACGCCTCCCATAAGCATTGCGCCATGCGCGCGCGTCCCATTTCAGCACCCAGAGGCGCACGCTTCTGGGTTGGTTTCTAGAACAGAGACAGGTTTCAGTGACTGAGCAGAACAGTGGGGTGTGGGCACAGTTGCCTGCATCAGAACAGAATTGAACCCTCGGACTGTTTTAATTTTGTGTTTTATTTACCGGTCACACGGGTGATTCGGGAGTTGTAATTTTATGTGCTTATGTGTTTTGTGTGTTTTTTTTCTTTCTTTTCAAAAAAAAAAAAAAAGTATAAACAAAAAAATTTTTGTCACTTGTTAGACCTCACACTACATGCACATATTCCTATGAGCTGCTCACTATCGAGTCGCACAAGTCCAACCCCAAACCCGTCGAGGCCCGTCCTAGAAAGTTTCAAGCTCCACCAGACCTTGGCTCTTTCGAAGCGGTAAACCTCAGCCCGTGGCGTAGTTCAAGACTACATGCCGGGGGTGACCTTTGAGCCTCATATTCAAGCCGAGCACAAACCACACAATTCTAGTTAGGGTCTAACACTCCGTGACTCAAGTCGGTTTCCATGTACCGAGATTTCCCTAAACTAATGTCTTCAAATCATACATGCCAACTTGTTGAAATGGACGCAATAAAAATCCATCCCCAAAAAGTGGTTATTTTGGACGAAAATAAAAATCTGTCCCCGCATGTATGCTTTACTACATTAATTTAGTTTAATCCCGATACATGTAGGATTCACAAGCGCGATGGAATCCGATGAGTATATGGGACCGCGAGATGGTCTATATACTAGTGTGACGATTCCATTATTTTCTTAGAAACCCCAAAAGGGATTCATTCCCTCTGACTTAAAAAAAAAAAGAGTCTTTTCTTATGTGGTTCGAGTCGTGTGCCCAACTGTGTGTTCTAAGCCTCTTCATGGACCGCAAGTGTTACTCAAGACTGACAAGGGCCTCTTCTGCAATATAGGTTCAATTGGTACTTACAAAGTCTACCGGGATTCAGCAAATCGGTTAGTCCGTGAAGAGATCACTCCAATAGCTCCAACATCAACCATGACCGGCAGCAGCAACACCATGTCTCTCGAACAACTCTCAACTATGGTCCAACTCCTCCAAGAGCAAGTCTCCACCCTTAACAAGGAGGCACAAAGCAAAGACGACATTTGGCAATCCCACCTCGACAGCCAAAGGGAGGCCCACGAGGCCGAAATGGAGCTAATGAAAGAAAAGCTCACCAACCTTGCCAAGGGAAAGAACAAGAACAATGATGATGAATCCGAATGGACCGAGGGTTTGTTCAAGATTCCTTATGTCAACACCCGCACCAAGAAAATGGGGGAACCAAGTTCCGAGAACAATGAGCCCAAAATGGTGGATTCTATCATGGCCTACATCGACCAAAAATTCAATGGGCTCAACATGGGGAAAGGTTCCGACACAAGCCTTTATCAATCATCCATCCTCATGAGTACTATGGCCGCAATTCCCGATAAGTTCAAGATGCCCGACATAAGCAAATTCAAGGGCAACTCTTGTCCTATGGCTCACATTGAGACTTATATTTGGGCGATGGTTCCAAAGAATGTCTCCACCAAGGTGATGGCTCAATGCTTTCCTCTCACTCTCGAGGGGGCGGCAAAAGATTGGTATGCTACTCTCCCGCTCACTGTCCGTCTTGATTGGGACTCCGCCATGCTTGCCTTCAAGAACCAATACCAAGGCAACACCACTCACCGGCCCACAAGGAAAGAGCTAGAGAACACTACTCAACGAGACAATGAGTCCTTCATCGACTTCACAAGGAGATGGAATGACAAACTCTCTGAAATTGTTGAGAGGCCGAACACAAAAGAGCAAATGGACATATTTCTCAAGTGTCTCAAGGTTGATCTCCGCACTCACCTAAGTGGGGCTTGCTACTCCGACTTCTCCCAAATGTATGAGGTGGGGGCACGCATGGATGACTTGCTCAAGGAGATTAAGAAGACCACTCCTACTTACCGCTACAAGGCCGCTTCCAACTCCACAAAAGAGGCCTCGGTCAACGCCGTCACTATTGACAAGGGGAATTACAAAAAGGTTCCTCCGCCTCAAGGGAAGAAGTCCCGAAGTGACCGTGTCTACACGCCTCTCCAAGGCATGACTCAAACCGAAGTGTTCGAGGTCCTCAAGGCAAAGGGTCCAGTCACACCCGTGCAAGGGTACCAACCCAAGACGATCAACTCCAATCATGCTCACCACAAATATTGTGGCTACCACCAATATAGTGGCCACACCACCGAGGATTGCTTCGTTCTCCGCAATGTCATTCAAGATCTCATAGATAAGAAAGAATTTGTAGTGACTAATGACGAGCATGTCAATGTAATAGAGATAGGAGAACTCGAGGGGACCACCCATTCAATCCCAATTGTGAATGGGGGACCCAATGTTATGAATAAACTTGACAATTCTTGTTATGTAGTGACTTACGATGAGGTAATGAGGGAAGTACTAGAGAATAGGAAAAAGAAGCAAGATGGGAACGTCAACATGCTAACTCGATCCGGTCGAGTCATAGCAAGCAACCCTTCCACTTCCGCACCGAGCTCCTCTTCTCAAAAGCCGCAAGCTCACAACGCTCCCGAAGATCCTCTACTTGTCCAACTCAAGAAAACTCAAGCCAACATCTCTATTTGGGACCTCATTGCATCCTCAAAGAAACACCGAGATCTTGTCATCCGCAATCTCGATGATACATCAGTTTCTCCCGATACTACTCCCGAGGACCTCACGGCAATGATTGGTCACATTCATTTTGGCAACGTCATCACCTTTACCGATATGGACCTTCCACCGTTTGGTTCCGACCACAACGAAGCTATTTACCTCAAGGTACGAGCAAGGGGGAGGCCCGTCTCAAGAGTCTTAATGGACGGTGGTTCCGCACTCAATCTCATGCCTGGTAGAATCATGGGCATACTGGGGCTTAAGGATTCTGATTTGAAGCCTTCTACTCAAGTAATCCGAGGTTATGACAGCACCGCCCGTACAGTCATGGGTATGATCGAAATAGACATTGAGTTTGGGAGAATGGTCATGTCCGTTCCATTCCAAGTGCTTGATATCCCGGCCTCGTTCAACTTACTGTTGGGTCGACCATGGATTCACAGTGCTAATGCCGTACCGTCAACTCTCCACCAATGTGTCAAGATCCGAAATGGTGATGAAATAGTGACCGTAATGGCTGAAAACATCACTATCCATAGAAAAGGTGAGCCCGTCCACCAAGTTCAGCATGGTCTACCAGACTCCACTCTCTCCGGCGTCTCAATCAACGCCATTGATGAAGAAGGGGGAAACGGATCATGGACCCCCAGCAATCACAAATTCCTCCGCATGATGAGGAATATGGACTACTTCCTTGGTTTAGGCTTAGGGAAATATCAGCAAGGAATCCTACATCCCGTGCAAGTCCCATTGGTCAAGAACACCTCCGGTTTGGGGTATGAGCCTTCCAAAGAAGACTTGAAACAAGAGCAAGCGATCAAGAACGAAAAGGCCCGAGCTCGTAAAGAAGGCCGTCGGTATGAAGTCCCTAATCTAAGGCCTTACCGCAAGACGTTGAATGGTTATTTTGTCCGCCAAGGGGAAGACGTTCCATACATGATCTTTCCCGAGCCGTGGGTTAACAATAAAGGTGTCAAAAATCCCGGCCTCGAAATCTTCTCCGATTGTGAGGTCCAGATATCCGAAAGAGAACCAACTCCCATGTCGCCCCGTGAATGGTGGGGGAGGAAGATGACTATAGAGTCCGAGACAGAAATCACCGTGGGGGAAGAACTGACAGATTTAGCCTCCATGTTTGAAGAGCTCGCCATGATGAATAAATGCCAAGTTAACGCCATCCATGACACCGTCATCATGAACGAAACTATCAGTGAGATCCCGCCAAGCTCCGAGCCGATCAACAATTGGTATTCAACAAAAGGGCCCGTGGTATCCGAGGAATTCTTAGTCCAAGAAATGGGTTGCATACCCCGCACAGCAACAAAGGAAGAGCAGCTCACACTTACTTTCGAGTCCGAGAGTGTCTCTAATACCCTCACCCAAGAGGATTTGGAGGCCATAGCCGAGCGTGTGTTTCCTTTCTTTGCTAATGAAAAATTTGATATTTTTGAGTACCCTGAGATTGCAAACATCATAAATGATGAATTAACTAATAATGAACTTAACGAACAAGTTAATAACGATTCAAATTATGATGAAATAGACCACGAAAACACAACATACTTAAATGAACTTGCTCAACAAGTCCGTAGTCGTGGCGAGAATGGTCCAAAGGCTGACGAAGAATTGCATGTTGTTAATCTGGGTACCGAAGAAGAGCCAAAAGAAACCAAGATTGGAAGCTTCTTCAAGGGAGACGACAGAGACAGATTGACTGCATTACTACGGGAGTTCGTGGATGTGTTCGCATGGTCATACAAAGACATGCCGGGTTTAGACAAAAAGGTAGCGGAGCACAGGATTCCGATCAGAGAAGATACCAGGCCAGTAAAGCAGAAGCTCAGAAAGATCAAGCCAGAATGGTCTCTGCAGGTCAAAGAAGAGATTGAGAAGCTCCTCAGTGTGGGTTTCATCAAGGTTATCGAGTATCCGACATGGTTAGCCAACATTGTGACAGTCAGGAAGGCGAACGGCAAGGTTCGAGTTTGTGTAGACTTCCAGGATTTAAACAAAGCTTCCCCAAAGGATGATTTTCCACTCCCTAATATCGACATGCTAGTCGACTCCACTGCTGCCTACGAGGTCCGCTCATTCGTGGATGGGTTCGCTGGGTACAATCAGATTCTCATGGCCGAGGAGGATCAACATAAGACAGCCTTCACAACACCGTGGGGTACCTTTTGCTACACAGTCATGCCATTTGGGTTAAGAAATGCTGGGGCTTCCTACCAAAGAGCCGTGACAGACTTGTTCCACGATATGATTCACAAAGAAATCGAGGTCTATGTGGACGACATGATCATTCACTCCAAAGGAACCGATGGTCAACACCTAATCGATCTCCGCAAGTTCTTCGAAAGGCTTCGTCAACACAAGATGAGGCTCAACCCTGCAAAGTGCACATTCGGGGTTATCCGAGGCAAAGTTCTTGGTTATATGGTCACTGAAAGGGGAATCGAAGTAGACCCCTCCAAAATCAAGGCAATCATTGACATGCCTCCTCCAAAGACGCAGAAAGAGATTAAAGGTTTCATGGGAAGACTACAATACATCAGTCGGTTTGTGCACCAACTCACTTCCATGTGCGAGCCAATCTTCAAGCTACTCAAGAAAATGTGGCTCTAGAATGGACCAACGCGTGCCAAGAAGCCTTCGATCAAGTAAAGCATTACTTGACGTGCCCTCCTGTTCTAGTTCCGCCGCACAAGGAGAAACCTCTGTTGCTTTATCTCACTGTCAATGATGAAGCCCTAGGGGCTATGTTAGCACAAGAGCAACGAGAGTCCACAAAGGAGAACGCCATTTATTTTGTCAGTCGCCGATTCCAAGGAGGCGAAAAGAACTACTCTGTCTTAGAGAAGTCATGTGCAGCATTGGTTTGGGTCACTCAAAAGCTCAAACACTATATGGAAGCTTTTCCGATCAAGCTAGTAGCAAAGGTGGACCCGCTCTGCTACATCTTCGAGAAGCCTTTCATGCCAACAAGAATAGCCAAATGGTACTTCATGCTCGCCGGCTATGATATCACTTACGTCACACTAAAATCCGTTAGGGGGAAAGAGTTCAGTGACCAGCTTGCCTAATTCCCGTGTGACGAAGTGAAGGGGGAAGATGTACAGTTCACCGACGAGCATTTAATTTGTACTGCAACCGAGGAAGACAAGTGGCAACTTTTTTTTCGATGGCGCCGCCAATAAACACGGTTTTGGTATAGGGGTATTGCTTGTCGATCCAAAAAGACATCTACACTCCCATTGCCATATGCCTGGAATTCGAAGCTACCAACAACATTGCCGAGTACGAAGCATGCATAGCAGGGCTCGAAGCAGCTCTCGAAAGAAACGTCACGGAACTAGAAGTGTTCGGCGACTCTTTGCTCCTTATCAATCAGCAATCGGGTAAATGGCGAACCCAAGACCCGACTCTCCAACAATATGGTCAGCACCTTGAAGAACTGGTTGAACAATTCCAAGAGATCACTTTCAACTACCTGCCAAGGGATAAGAATCGCTTCGCCGATGCACTGGCCACTATAGCTTCATTAGTTGAAATGCCCAAAGGGAAAATGGTGAAGCCTTTCAAAATTGCTCGAAGGAACAGTCCGGCATATTGCATGAGTATCGAGATCAACGAGGTTCAAAAAAACTCTCCGTGGTATTCGGATATCATGAACTTCCTCAAAGACGGCACTTATCCCGAGAACATCAATAAGAAGTCTCAAGCAGCTCTGCAAAGGTTAGCCTCTCGGTACGTACTGATTGGGGACCGAGTCTATAAAAGGCACCACGACGGGATCAATCTCCTATGCGCCAATGAGACCGAAGCTCAAGAGATAATGTTGGAAGTGCACGAAGGAGAATGTGGACCCCACATGAATGGGTTTATGCTAGTCAAGAAGATACTTCGCATTGGTTACTATTGGAGCACTATGGAACGAGACTGTATCGAGAAAGTCAAAAGGTGTGCCAAGTGCCAATTCCACGCTAATCTGCAACATGCTCCACCCTCACAACTTTACAACATGGTCACACCTTGGCCTTTCTCTTGTTAGGGGATAGACATCATCGGTAAAGTTCATCCTGCCGGGAGCAATGGGCAACCATTCGTCCTAGTGGCAGTCGACTACTTCACAAAGTGGGTCGAAGCGCAAGCCTATCAAACCCTCAACGCCAAGAAAGTGGCTGAATTTGTAAAGATTAATATCATGTGCCGATACGGCGTACCTCATGAAATCATTTCCGACAACGGCTCTCACTTTGAGAAGGAAATGGATGCACTTTTGGTAGAATACAAGATCACCAAGCACAAGTCATCTCCTTACCGGCCCCAAGCAAATGGCGCAGTCGAAGCAGCAAATAAGACCATCGAGACCATCGTCAAGAAAATGGCCTCAACAGGAAGGGATTGGCCCGAGAAGCTACCATTAGCACTGTGGGGCTACCGCACATCCATACGGTCCGCAACAGGATAAACTCCCTATGCATTGGTCTATGGTTCTGAATCCGTACTCCCTATCGAACTTGAAGTCCCATCTCTACGGGTCCTCCTCGAGAATCAAGTCAACGAGGTCAACTGGATGCAAAGTCGATACGAACAGCTAGCCTTACTCGACGAGTAAAAGGTTAAGAGCACTCGAACGCACGAGGGCATATCAGCAAAGGATGGCAAGAGCTTTCAACAAAAAAGTGAAGCCTCGAAACATCAATGTGGGAGATTTGGTCTTAAGACAACATCCTCCTAATGCCATGAATCCCCTGGGGAAATGGGGACCCCGATGGATCGGTCCGTGCGTGGTCAAAAAGATACTAAGCGGTGGTGCAGTCCGGCTCATGGATTTAGATGGTGACCAGCTGCCAAAGGAGGTCAACCTCGACAAGCTCAAGAGGTTATACGCTTAATAAACAAAGACCATTAAAAAAAAAAAAAAAAAATCGCTCGCTAGGTTGAAAACCCGCAAGGGCGGCCTAGGCAAAAATTAGAGCACGTGCAAAAAAGAAGCCCGCTAGATTAAAAACCCGAAAGGGCGGTCTAGGCAAAAAACAGGGTGCACAACAAAAAAAAAAAAAAGGTCTTTGTTTGTTTGAACTACGAAGACCTGAGCCTCCCAACTGGAGGAACGTAGGCAACCTTCGGGTGCGGTCTAAAACATATCAAAAATACTCAATTCACTTCAAATAACAAAATGCAATTTTTATTCATTCAATGAATTATTCAAACCATTACAACGAATTTATTGAGCAACAAAAGACATCAAAACATTAAATCCTAAAACAAAGTGGTCTAATTTCAATCTCTTAGGGTACTAAGAAAAATCTAATTTTCTCTTAGCTTTCGAAGGACCACCCGATCGTCTCTCAATCCTTTTCTTCTTGGGTAACAAAGGAGCACTAATACGCACCGAAACATTCTGTGCTGCAACACGTCTCTTGGAATAAAAGTCATCCAAAGGAGTACCGAAAGGGTCAGCGAGAATGTTACTCGAATCAGCAGCAGCCTCCCTATATCTCAAAGTGCTGCTAGGCTCAAAACCCTGTCCCAACAACTCGGCACGAAGCACATCAACCCAAGTGATTCCACGGTAAAGGGTGTTGGGTTTCTAAGTAACATGCGCAGCGGAATATAGCAATTAAAATTTTAAGAAACCCAAAGCCATGGATCCGTTCATATGATTAAATCAAATACAACAAGATGAATAGAGGAATAACTAACCCTTGATGGCTATGAATTTTCTCTTGATTTTTGGTGGAGAAACCTTGAAGCTTTATCGCGAACAAATCACGAACTTTGCAAGATGATAAAATTCACCCTCTAGCGGTATCCACACTTCGAACGAATATCAAAGGAGCTTCTTTGATCTTGGTTGCTAGACCAATATTATGAAACACACTTTCACAATATAATAAAGAACTATATGGAATTTATTTTGTGAATTATTTTGTTCCTCAATCAAGGATATCTTAGAACAAAATAATATCTCTCTCAAACTCTTTGAGACTCACAAAATCACTTGTCAATATGGTCTGGCCGAATTGGGGTTTTTATACACAATTAAGACCTATTCCAAATAGGAATCTTGTGCCAAAAACCTTCCCAAATCGAATTAGGAATTTTCCTGTCGGCAGCACCAGGCGCCCGCCTGTAAAGGGCCAGGCGCCCGCCTGAATGACCAGAAGGTCCCTGTCTTTCTGGAATTACTTCAGGCGCCCGCCTGGTCTGAACCAAGCGCCCGCTCGGTAGACCAAACAGCCCAGAATGTTTCCAAAATTCCTCCAAGGTCCTTTGACTCTAAATTCCAATATAGTCCTCTTATTAAAGATTCGTTCTATTGTGTGTGACCCTCTAGGATTATACTAAGTTGGCAATGGGCTCAAACATGATCCCATAAGATATGATTAGGTTCTAGCAAACCGTCATACCTACCCAAATAGTATAACTAGATACAAGTTCGCATTCCTTTAGAATATGTCACAATCCCTTTGTCCACGATGTCATTGAACACAAGTCATGGTCAAACAGTCAACTTGTTTTTGTTCAATACTTTCTCGATTCCGAATATGTTGATAATCCAAATGACATTGATCCAATCAATTCATTTGAGTCCGGCCGAACATTTCATCAACATCATTCCTACGAGAGGCCCAAGCTTGACATCTCTCCGTGGAGGGACAAATCCATTTAGCTTATTATTCTTCCCAACGGGATTCCGATTATGCCAATCATACCCTTTATAACTACCGTGTTAAGGTAGCGTTTGAATATGTCAAACACAATGTTCATCAAGTGGAAGACTATAATAACTTCATGTCTAAGGATTCAAATGACATAACTAATATGAGATATATGTTCGACATAGACCATGACATAAATCTCATACAGCGGGTCATGTCCAGTACCTTGTTCCAAACAAGTACCCATAAATCTAACATGATCATCTCATGATCATTTAGCCTTTATACTAGTGCTTAATAAGTACTAGGGACGGGGATTATTATAAGTAAGCATGAACAACAATAATAATCAAAACATCTCTTTATTGATATGAAATAAATGATAACAATTACAACGTTTATTAAACGTGCCTAGGGCACCACTACCAACAATCTCCCACTTGCCCTAGGCCCAATCTCCCATGTATCTAATACCCATGGACCTAACATGACCATCATGTTTAGCTTGTGGAAGTCCCTTTGTTATCGGGTCCGCAACATTGTCATCAGTAGGTACTCTGCATATATTTACGTCTCCCCTATCAACGATCTCTCGAATGATATGAAAACGCCTAAGTATGTGTTTGGATTTCTGATGTGCTCTTGGTTCCTTTGCTTGAGCAATAGCACCATTATTATCACAATAAGGTCTATTGGATTAGCAATACTAGGAACCACTTCAAGTTCAGTTATGAACTTCTTAATCCAAACAGCTTCCTTTGCAGCATCCGATGCAGCAATATACTCAGCTTCTGTTGTAGAATCAGCGGTTGTACTTTGCTTGGAACTCTTCCAGCTTACAGCTCCACCATTTAACATAAACACAAAACCCGATTGCGATCGGCTATCATCTTTGTCAGTTTGGAAGCTTGCATCCGTGTAGGCATTTAAAACGAGATCATCTTCCATTCCTCCATAGACCAAAAACGAGTCTTTAGTTCTTCTCAAGTACTTTAGAATCGCTTTTACAGCTATCCAGTGATTTTCTCCAGGGTCGGATTGGTATCTACTTGTCATGCTCAAAGCATAAGATACATCCGGCCTAGTACAAATCATGGCATACATGATGGACCCAATTGCCGAAGCATATGGAACATCATTCATTTTCTCACGCTCATCATTTGTCTTAGGACATTGAGTCTTGCTTAGAGAAACTCCATGTAACACTGGCAAGGTGCCTCTCTTAGAATTTTCCATACGGAATCTTCTAATGACCTTGTCAATGTATGTACTTTGGCTTAAACCAAGTAGCCTTCTTGATCTATCTCTATAGATCTTAATGCCAAGTATATATGCGGCTTCACCCATATCTTTCATTGCGAAGCACTTTCCTAACCAAGTCTTCACAGACTGAAGTGTAGGAATGTCGTTTCCAATGAGCAATATGTCATCCACATATAAAATAAGGAATAGCACTATGCTCCCACTAATCTTCTTGTATACACAAGGCTCATCTTCGTTCTTGATGAAACCAAACTCTTTGACCGATTCATCAAAACGGAGATTCCAACTCCTTGAAGCTTGCTTCAATCCATAGATGGATCTTTGCAATTTGCATACCTTAGAATCTTGTTCAAAACCTTCTGGTTGTGTCATATACACATCCTCTTGGAGTTTTCCATTCAGGAAAGCGGTTTTGACGTCCATCTGCCATATTTCATAGTCATGATATGCGGCAATGGCAAGCAAAATTCTTATAGACTTGATCATTGCTACGGGTGAAAAGGTCTCATCATAGTCAATACCATGAACTTGCCTATACCCCTTCGCTACAAGCCTAGCTTTGTAAGTATGCACCTTCCCATCCATGTCAGTCTTCTTCTTGAAGACCCATTTGCATCCTATGGTTTTTACACCTTCGGGTGCATCAATCAAATTCCAAACTTGATTGTCTTGCATGGATTGCAATTCGGATTCCATGGCTCCAAGCCAGTTGTCCGAATCAGGAGAAGACATCGCCTCTTGGTAGGTTGACGGTTCATCATTCTCAATGATTTCTACCTCATTACTATCCGTTACGAGAAATTCATATCTCTCGGGCTCGGATCGTGACCTACTAGATCTGCGAGATGCTAGTGTATTTTGAACAGGTTCCACAACTCCTTGTGGTTCTTGTTCTTGTTCCACTATTGGTTCAATGTTATTTTCTGGGTCTCGAATTTCTTCAAGATTTATTTTACTCCCACTGATTTCTTTGGAGAGAAACTCTTTCTCTAGAAAGACACCAGTTCGGGCAACAAACACTTTGTTGTCCTCTCGGTTGTAAAAGTAATATCCTTTAGTTTCCTTAGGATATCCCACGAAAATACATTCATCAGATTTGTGTGCTAGTTTGTCAGAGATGAGTCTCTTGACATAAACTTCGCAACCCCAAATCCTCATGAAAGATAAACTAGGTTTCTTTCCACTCCACATCTCATATGGAGTCTTTGGAACCGATTTAGTTGGAACTTGATTTAGTGTGAAAGCAGCGGTTTCTAGGGCGTAACCCCAAAAGGATATTGGAAGATCAACTTGACTCATCATTGATCGATTCCATTGTGGTGTTCCAGGTGGAGTCAATTGTGAAACTATTCCACAATTCTTTAGATGATCATCAAATTCTTGACTTAAGTATTCTCCACCTCGATCTGATCGAAGTGCCTTAATGCTTTTGCCAAGTTGTTTTTCTACTTCATTTTGAAATATTCTAAATATCTCAAATGCTTCACTTTTATGTTTCATTAGGTAAACATACCCAAATCTACTATAATCATCAGTGAAGGTTATGAAGTATTGAAATCCTCCCCTAGCATTGCTACTTAATGGTCCGCATACATCGGAATGTATCAACCCCAATAAGTCGCTTGCCCTTTCACCCAACTTGGTAAAAGGTGTCTTAGTCATTTTTCCAAGAAGACACGACTCACAAGTATCATATGACTCTAAGTCACATGAACCCAAAAGTCCGTCCCCATGGAGTTTTGAGATACGCTTCTCATTAATATGACCAAGACGGCAATGCCACATATAAGTATGATTTACATCATTAGGTTTAGATTTCTTATTTACATGATAGACATTATTTTCATTCTTGACATCCAAGACATAAAGGCCATTAAATGAATTAGCAATACCATAAAGCACATCATTTAAATAAATAGAAAATTTCTTATTCTCAATAAGAAACTTAAAACCTTCATTATCCAAACAAGAAATTGAAATAATATTTCTGCTTAAATCCGGAACATAATAACAATTGTTCAAAACAAGAATTAATCCGGAAGGTAAAGTGACTTCATAAGTCCCTACGGCTAATGCAGCAACTCTTGCTCCATTTCCCACGCGTAGATCTACTTCACCTTCTTTAAGCAGTCTCCTATTCTTTAGTCCCTGCACATTTAGACAAATGTGAGAACCACATCCGGTATCCAATACCCAAGAATCAGTGGTAGAAAGGAGAATATCTATCATATAGATACCTGAAGTCGACGCAGCCTTGCTGCTCTTCTTCTTCTTTTGCTCTTCCAAGAAAGCCTTGCAATTACGTTTCCAATGACCAATTTCTTGACAATGGAAACAGATTGCATCCTTTTGTGAATCAGGTTTTGCCTCAGAAGCCTTGGCAACCTTTGCCTTGCTTATCTTGGGTTTGACAACTTTTGCCTTACCCTTTCCTTTGGCACTAGCCTTCTTCCCATCATGAACCAAGAGCACGGGAGAACCTTTTTCCACAATTTTCATCTCTGCAGTTTTGAGCATCCCATGCAACTCAGAGAGATTCTTATCCATTCCATGCATGTTATAATTCATCACAAACTGATTATAACTTTTAGGCAATGAATTAAGAATGAGATCCGTGGCTAGCTCCAATGGGATTGGATAGCCAAGTTTCTCAAGGTGCTCTACATAACCTTTCATTTTAAGAAAGTGAGGACTCACTTGTTGCCCTTCATTTATTTTACTAGTAGTGAATGCAACAATGGTCTTGTACCTCTCTTGCCTAGCTTGCTCTTGAAACATGGTTCTCAACTCCACGCCTATCTCATAGGCTTCCAAATGTTCCAAACTTTGTTGGAGTTTTGAACACATAGCAGCAAGCATGAGACAACTTACATCTCTAGAATCATTACGATGTTTCTTGTAATTGTCTCTTTCTACCCTAGGGGCAGTAGGCGGTGGTTCAGCAGGGAGAGGCCCATCGAGAATGTACAACTTATCTTCTTGCCTAAGAACAAGTCTTATGCTTCGGATCCAATCCATAAAGTTTGTACCATTCTCTTCGAGCTTATCCTTCTCAAGGATCGATCGCAACGACATTGATTGAGTGTTATTAGTCATTATCTACAAATATGCAAAAAAATCCAAAATTTAATAAGTACCGATTTTTCATTAAAGAGATAAATAATGTATTTTTCAAACAAAATACTCCCACTAAATTATATAACCTTCATATACATCCAATGTATAATATAATTTAAATGGGTTAAGATCCAACTTTAATTTAATTTCAAGTCCGCTAAGGCGGATTACACAAAATCAAATTAATTAGGTAGACAACTCTTGTCAATCATATCTCATATGACTCTTAGTTCCTTTTATGAGATTCTTTTAGAAATCCAATTTCAAAAAACATGTTAACCTCATCTTTGCCTAGGCCCAAAACTGTTTTGACGCCCAATTAAGTCTAACCATTTTAAACGCATAGTTAATGTGTCCCGCTAGGGCGTGCCCACATTATCTATCTTGCTCAAACATAAATAAATTTAATGCACCTCGCTAGGGCGAATCTACATTAAAATCACTCATGTACTAACAAGTGTTTTAATCATGGCATGGCAATAAAAGACTTAAAACTTTCTTTGAAGGTTCATCACATATAGCATATAACACATTTATGAGCACATAATATAAACATGTTACACATCAAGTTTAGCCACTAAATTAATCCCATTAATTTAAGCATAATATTTATGTGTCATTAGTTTCTCTATAATTATGAGGATGAGACTATTTCAACTTTGGTTATTATCTCCAAATCAAGACAACAAGAAGTGCGGTCGAACTAAGCCATTAGGCAACCACAATCCCGCACTAATTCAAGAAACCAAGAAAGTAGTCCATGTGGCCGAAACTAAGCAATAGATGGTCTCGATGAACGTAGGCCAATTGCATTCACAATTCCACATGGATCTCCAATCATTGAATCAAGAACTTTGTTTCTCAATTTTAGCAATTATGAACTCTTCATAATTCTAACTTCGTTTTATCTTTGAAACTTTGATTGCGATCAATTTTGGGAAACACAATCTCGATGAACGCAGATTAGCCATCCAAAACTTGAACCAATCTAGGAATCACAAGACTAAAACAAATAGGAAAATCAAACCCCAAAATCCACACACAAACCAACTACCCAAGACCCATTCCAGATCAGCAAGTCTGAAGTGGTCTTGTTACTGGTTTTGTCGGATTTATCGAAAAATTCCAGAATCAGATTTTGAACAAAATCAGAACATTCTGGCCTAGCGAGCGCGCGCCTGGTCCAGCACGGGCGGGCGCCTGAAGCGAGCGCGCGCCTGGTCCAGCGCGGGCGGGCGCCTGAATGGTCAGAATGGTATGGAATTTTCAAGTTCGAAAATTTTGTCTCAAAATTATTTTTTCCCCGATTATTAAAACTTTGATCCAATCAAAAATCAATAATCGAAATAATTCAGAATCCACCATAATTTTATTGCGATTGAATCGTGCGATTAAAGTTGGAAAAACAATAAACCACATAAAATCACAAAACACATAAACATCATATAATCCAATATTCATATCATGCTTGGCACATAAACAATTTATATACACACAACATGATCCAAGTATTGAATTAATCAACATGAACGGGGCTCTGATACCACTGTTGGGTTTCTAAGTAACATGCGCAGCGGAATATAGCAATTAAAATTTTAAGAAACCCAAAGCCATGGATCCGTTCATATGATTAAATCAAATACAACAAGATGAATAGAGGAATAACTAACCCTTGATGGCTATGAATTTTCTCTTGATTTTTGGTGGAGAAACCTTGAAGCTTTATCGCGAACAAATCACGAACTTTGCAAGATGATAAAATTCACCCTCTAGCGGTATCCACACTTCGAACGAATATCAAAGGAGCTTCTTTGATCTTGGTTGCTAGACCAATATTATGAAACACACTTTCACAATATAATAAAGAACTATATGGAATTTATTTGTGAATTATTTTGTTCCTCAATCAAGGATATCTTAGAACAAAATAATATCTCTCTCAAACTCTTTGAGACTCACAAAATCACTTGTCAATATGGTCTGGCCGAATTGGGGTTTTTATACACAATTAAGACCTATTCCAAATAGGAATCTTGTGCCAAAAACCTTCCCAAATCGAATTAGGAATTTTCCTGTCGGCAGCACCAGGCGCCCGCCTGTAAAGGGCCAGGCGCCCGCCTGAATGACCAGAAGGTCCCTGTCTTTCTGGAATTACTTCAGGCGCCCGCCTGGTCTGAACCAAGCGCCCGCTCGGTAGACCAAACAGCCCAGAATGTTTCCAAAATTCCTCCAAGGTCCTTTGACTCTAAATTCCAATATAGTCCTCTTATTAAAGATTCGTTCTATTGTGTGTGACCCTCTAGGATTATACTAAGTTGGCAATGGGCTCAAACATGATCCCATAAGATATGATTAGGTTCTAGCAAACCGTCATACCTACCCAAATAGTATAACTAGATACAAGTTCGCATTCCTTTAGAATATGTCACAATCCCTTTGTCCACGATGTCATTGAACACAAGTCATGGTCAAACAGTCAACTTGTTTTTGTTCAATACTTTCTCGATTCCGAATATGTTGATAATCCAAATGACATTGATCCAATCAATTCATTTGAGTCCGGCCGAACATTTCATCAACATCATTCCTACGAGAGGCCCAAGCTTGACATCTCTCCGTGGAGGGACAAATCCATTTAGCTTATTATTCTTCCCAACGGGATTCCGATTATGCCAATCATACCCTTTATAACTACCGTGTTAAGGTAGCGTTTGAATATGTCAAACACAATGTTCATCAAGTGGAAGACTATAATAACTTCATGTCTAAGGATTCAAATGACATAACTAATATGAGATATATGTTCGACATAGACCATGACATAAATCTCATACAGCGGGTCATGTCCAGTACCTTGTTCCAAACAAGTACCCATAAATCTAACATGATCATCTCATGATCATTTAGCCTTTATACTAGTGCTTAATAAGTACTAGGGACGGGGATTATTATAAGTAAGCATGAACAACAATAATAATCAAAACATCTCTTTATTGATATGAAATAAATGATAACAATTACAACGTTTATTAAACGTGCCTAGGGCACCACTACCAACAAAGGGTACCAAATAAATAGTCCAAGTAGCTCTCGGGAAGGAAGACACTCCCCCGATACAGAGGAGCGAAAGCCCAACGATTGCGGTCATCTCCCCAAGCCGACTGAAGCTCACTCGAGAAGTCAGGACCCATGTAAGCAACTGGACGAAGCATTCCATCCCTCGAAAAAGGAATTGTCTGTTGGCGACCGAACTGCCGCAGAACCCGCTCTGGCTGGTAAAATGAAGAATCTCTCAAACCGGGTACAACCACGTGCTGAAAACCAAGAGTCCATTCCACAAAAGGACGAAGACCCCAAGAAGGAGGACACCACTCAATATCGACGGTCACCCTAGAGGCAAAGAATTTCTTCCAATCATCTTCAGATAAATCCCGGATCAACAACTTCCTCCTATGAACAGCAAAAGGAGACAAATCACCATCCGGAGAATAAATTCTGAAGTGTTCTCGGAGCCATATGGTCAAGAGAAAAGGGCTTCCCCGACACATCTTGCCCGTCCTATGTAACTCATCAAGGCCGTGCAACGTCTCCCCTACAATAAGAGGGATTACACTAAATTGCTGCTCCTTAGCTTGCAAAATAATCTCAGCCAACTGCACGTCCGCAGTCCCGAAAGGTGTAACAAACAGTACTTCGCTGAAGAGACAAACGGCCATGGCATTTCTTTTGAAAGATTGAACCATCGGGTCCTCCGAGTGTAAACTGAAGAACATCGGCAACTCAGTTATGTCAATCACGGTACCATGCAACATCTTCCTCACGTCCTCAACGGGGAGATTCAGTAACCCAACCCAAGAGTCGATGGGACCACGGTGATATTTAGGGACGGCAATCCGACCGGCCAAAGGCATGCCAAGGATGGCCCCAAAATCGTCAACAGTCGGCACCATTTCATTAGCTGAAAGGTTGAAGGTATGGCTGTCGCAATCCCAGAAAGCCGCGGTTTTTTCCACCCGGGGTATCTAAAGCGGCAGCATAGAACCTCTGAAAGTTTTCATTTGTTAATTTGTGTGATTGAAGAATGCGTTTTGGTCTAAGTCTTGGGTGTCCTTCTAGTCGACCTTAGTGATCATTGTAGTACACTCTAGTGATAGAATTGGGTCCTTTGTGATCAAGTTTGTGTTTGAAATTAATTAAGTGTTAATTGGGATTTGGAACATCTTATTGAGGTATTGTTGGTTTGACTTATCTTTGTGATGATCATTTGGTATATGTTTGGGAATCTTATGATGTGTTCGTGATTGTTCCAATCGAATTGATTTTCGAGTAAGACTTGGTCTAGGTTTTAGGCGATGTCCTATAGTACCTAGAGGGTTGTTACTGAACACCAAAGTGTAAGGTTTAGTCCGGTCGTGATCATGTTCTAATAAGTGTAACCTTTTGGATTCGTTTGGGGTGTTTAGAATTGGTTCGTTATGAACGAAGGTAAAGCGTGATTGGCAATTGGGTACCTACGGTTTGATTAACCTTAAGGTGTATTCATTCTGATTTCCTACTTTGGAATTCCAGGTGTAACAGATGGTTGAGTTCATGGTCCTAGTATATCTTTATGAGTAAATGTTTAGGGTCATTTTGGTAATAGTCATTGTGCTATTTGTGAGCGACCGTTTGGGTTGTGCTCTTTATGAGTAACTTGTGGGTATCATATTTAGGATGTATTTGGTACGTGCCTTATCTTGGAATCATTATGTTTTAATGGTCAATGTTGTTGGACTCTTTTATGAGAAACTCCTTGTGCTATTGTTGTTGAACTCTTCTTGAGTAATCGTTTGCATATTTTATGGTGATTAATTGGTATGGTTCCCTACTTTGGAACCTTAAATTGTTTATTTAAGCTAGTATTTATTACTTAGCATTTATTTGGAAGCCCAGCTGCCATATTTGTTGCATCGGGCGATGAGAAAGATTATAATGGCAAAGCCAAGTCCATTATAATGTTGACCATTGTTTTGCCCCCTTCTATACCCCCTTTTCCAGATTGGCCTTGGAAGGGATAAGTTAGCTTCCTTTGTGAATGTATCTAACTACCGAGCATGACTTTGTGGCATGGCTCTTGTCCTTTGTGACACTCTCATTGTTATTGGTTTCGGTACCGGGTTTCTCTTCAGCTTTCATGCTAGTATGAAGATGATGAATTGTTGTTTATTGAAGCTGCGCAGCGACCTTTATTTGGCTCTTCAGTTGGGTGAAACCTTGGCTATGTATCCACTTATGAGTGTTTATTTCAGCTTTATGTGTTGCATGATGAGCTGGTCGTTATTTCCAACCGGTATGGGACGGTTGGCGATAGGGAGCCTCTCATTTGTTGTTATATGTTTATTTATATGATTGATTATTGGATGTTACCGTTCGTCAGCATGTCACTTATTATTCCGCTGCTATCTGTCTTATGGTAATTGCTATTGGTCATTGTATATTAGTATGTCATGTAGTTGCATTAGTAACTTACTGAGATTTTATCTCACCCCGTTTATTTCCATCTTTGTTTTTCCTTAACCCCCCCCCCCCCCAGGAGGAAAAGGATTAGGATTCGCGGTTCAAGGAGGACGTCGAGAGGATTGAGATTTTGGGGCAGGTTGTTATGGATCGGTTTACATTATTTAAATGTATAACCTTTTGGGGATAGTTTTACCATTATTGACGTCATTAAGAATTGTATATTTTATTCTTTTGGGTATAAGCTGTAGAGCTTATGTTGGATGTACATTGTTGATTTAATCTTGGATTTGTAAAACCTTGTGTTATCATCTTTTGGTTCAAAATGGAAATTTTAACTTCGGTATTTCATAGTTTTGGTTTTAAGTCGACGTACAGCTCGCGGTCTCGGGCCCGCGGGGTTCGGGGTCGCGACAGTTGGTATCAGAGCCATGGTTTGGCTCTAAGTATAAGTCTAGGTGGACTAGTATGAACTAGGAGGGTAGTTGTGTTCGGAGTGAGTAACGGTTGATGTTTTATACAGGTAATTGTTCTCAATGGCTAGAAGAAGAGCTGGTGAAGACATCAGTGGGACTCAGCACTTAATGGTCTAAGGGAAGAAAACCGTGCAGTGTTTCAGGGCAGGTTTGAAGCGGCCGTGAAATCAATTCATGACCAAGGGCCGAGAGAGGAACATGTAGCACCTCCGCGATATGGGTTGGAGCAGTTCTTAAAGTTGAAACCAAGTGAGTACGACGGTGAGCCGGATGTGAAGAAAGTCGAGCTATGGATAGAATCGATGGAGAAAATATACGATGTCTTTGGTTGCACTGATAAGGATAGGGTTCTGTTTGCAGCTTATAAGCTCGTGGGGGCTGCGGAACATTGGTGGAAGGCACTGAAGACCAGTTGGGATGCGACTCTTGTACCATATCCTTGGGAGTGGTTCGTGAGGAAATTCAATGATCATTTTATCTCTCTAGTGGATCAAAACCGGAAAGAGATCGAGTTCCTCAGCTTGGAGCAAGGCATGATGTCAGTAGCACAGTACTCGGCTAAGTTCGCAGAATTAGCCAGGTGTTGTGACTACCTTGTGCGGACCGAGGAGCAGAAAGCGATGAGATTGATCAGGGGTTTGAAGACAGCTATTAGGACTCAACTTTTAGCCCAAAGAATTCAACCTTTTCAGGATGCGGTGGATCGAGCCTACTTGATTGAGCAGGATATTGGGGAACACAAAAGGAAGACTGAGATGGTTAACCCGGGTAAGCAAGGAGGGCAGAGTAAGTCACAACAGCAACATTCGGATAACAGAGGTAATTCTGGAGTGCAAACTCGATTCAGAGGGCAACTTCAAGGGCAACCAACAGTAGGAAATCAAGGTTCTAATAAGGGGACACGAAATGGGAAAGTCTGCACCTACTGTCAGAGGAAAGGACACTCAGAAGACAAGTGTTGGAAGAAGCAAGGAAAATGTGTGAAGTGTGGTCAATTGGGACACTTCGTTAAAAATTGTCCGAGGTTTAGAGTTCAGTCATCGGGGACAGGAACTGGAATACCACAGGGTCAGAAGAGGGATGCTTCGGGGAAGCCCAAGGTTTCGGGTAGAGTATTTGCAATCAATCAGCACTCACCAGGTAACGGATAATTTCAGGAGGTATTATTTTGCGTCGTGAGAGAGAGCGCGTGCATTTTAGGATCATCGCATTTATGTGTTTCTGTGCATTTAGTTGCATTTATTTCTTCTGAGTCTTTGACTTATGTGTTGTAGGTGTCTACTCATATGGAGGAGTTTAGGGTATCTGATGAAGTCTTATGTGCTTATGATGTGCTTAAGTATGGTTATGTCTCACCTGCTAAATTAGCCATGTTGCTATTACAAGATTTTGATGTTACTATTGCTTTAATCTATTGTTGTAGGGGATTGTTATATTCTCCATTCCTAATTTATTAAAACTGTTTGAGACCGTTCCTTTGGGTAGAGTTATACCTATCTTTTCTTAATTGAAATCCGAGTATTTAGTTTCGGTCAATTTGTTGGGTGTATATATCATTCGTAAGATTTTCGTTTTCTTCCGAATAGTACCCAGTGTTTGAGGAGAAGCTTGGGTTAAATTGAGTTGTTATGGTACAAGGTTGTAATGCTAATATTTAGATCAATATCCATATTGTATCGGTTGAGTTATAGGAGTTGAGGATTCAATGAGGATCTCTTGAGGAAAATTTTGGTCACTTTTAGTGCATCTCCGTGAATGTATCGGAATGGATTAGCATGGAGAGGTGTACGATTTGTTATGGATGATGAGTTTGTTGTAGGAGTTATGATCATTAATGGTGGTAAGCGTGTTAAGTTAGAAGGGACTAAGTACATTTTGGGAGAGTAATAATTTCTCAATCTATGTTAAGGGCATTTTGAAATTTTGGTTAGATAGTGGTTCTATGGTTCTAAATCCCTTCTTGGTGGCGTTTCCCGAAGTGGATCAAGGGTATGTGAAGGAAGTTGATTATCAATACTTGGGCATAATTAAGGAATATCATGAATTGGTATTGGGTCAGTTGGAACGTTGCTAGCTAATTGGTTTATTATGACGGTAGCACTATTGAACCTAAGTATCATTAGGTTAATAAATGTATGCGTGAAAGACTAACTTGGGTTAGTTATTGAGGATTTGAGATTTGTAGATTTCCTTGGGTATATGAGCACAGATTATTAACTAAAAAGGGAGTTAGAGGAAATCCCTTGAAGATAAAATTTAAATCATTTTCGGACTATTGAGTATTCGTAATTATTTTAGGCTTTCAAGGATTGGAGTGTTATGACGATGATATTATGGCGTAGATTTAAGTGAACATTTTGTATTAAAATTTTGGGTTTATATTACACCCCTAGTTTAAGGTGCTACCTAGAGCGAGAGCACTATAATGGGAATCCTTAGAGATATAGCCTTTGGTGAATATTATGGGGATGGAAAATTTCTTTAGCTCTTCATATATTAAAAAGCTAATTTAGCTCGAGAAGGTAATGTTTTGAATTTCTGGGGAATAATACTAAGTATGCGATTTACAAATGGAAGTACCTTTGCGGTGTAGTTAAGGTTATGAATAAGGCGAGCTTGAGATACCTCGAGAATTATGTGTGGAATTAATTTGGATTCTTCGATTTTTAGTACGGATTTTGATTAGTAATGAAGATAATAATAGAATGATTCGCTTCGAGAGGTGGTGTTATCGTAAGCATTACTTAAGGTTACCTTTTAGTGGGTTAGATTGGACAATTGAGGAATTTGAGAAATGTGGAACTATCGTATCCGTAGCTAATTAGTCTTTCGGGTAAGTCTCGTTAAAATTCGGGTCGAAATTTCTTTAAGGGTGAGTGAATGTCACGACCCGAAAACTATGCTCTATTTTATTAGTAATAAATAATTATTATTTAATTATTTGCTCATTTATTCATTTAAATTATTATTTAATTAATGAATTATGTGTGCTTTGTATGTGTTATAATAATTTATGCTTAGCATTTTATTTGGGTTAGTGTAGTATTGTTGGGTCTTAATGGTTAGTAGGGAGTGTAAGTATTGTGTTAGTGTGTAGGGGAGGGGGTCTATGTGTAAATTCTCTAATCATCCTACTTACTCCCTCTTTTCCCCTCACCTCCCTCTCACCTCCCTCACACTCCACCTCCATCTCTTTCCCAGCTCATTTTTCTCTCTCTCTTCCTAGCCAAAGAAAGGGGTAAGTTTTCTCTATCTTCTCTCTTCATTTTCTTCATCTTCCTCTTGTTATCTCTCATTTCTTAAAATGTGAAACTTGTTTAGATCGTCGATAGGATCGCGTAGAATCAAAAATATTTGAAATCCGTCAACTTTGAGAAAATCCAAGTAAGTTGCTTTTCCCCCATTTTTATGCTAAAATGTTCATATCATGTTTATATAATGCTTGAGTTGTTATATTTGAAGTTTGGTTGAGTTTCGAATTTATTTAGAATTTATTTGAGTTTTGGTCAAAAATGGTGATTTTATGAATGTTGGGTTTGAATCTTGATTTTGGTTATTAAATGTTGTTATATGAGTTCTTTTGACCTATAAGTTGTTTTAGTTCATTAATATGGTAGTTAAGAGTGTTAGATTTTGGTTTAGTTTTGGTTTGGGTTAAAAATGGGAGAACCCAGTTCATCCCTCCCGATTTCCGGCAGACCAGAAGGTTGGGCGACCGCACATCTATCTGAAAGGTTTTGTTCTTGTTTGATGGCTTTTTGGGCGACCGCACATTTGGGTGTGGGCGGCCGCACAGAACCTCTGAAAGTTTTCATTTGTTAATTTGTGTGATTGAAGAATGCGTTTTGGTCTAAGTCTTGGGTGTCCTTCTAGTCGACCTTAGTGATCATTGTAGTACACTCTAGTGATAGAATTGGGTCCTTTGTGATCAAGTTTGTGTTTGAAATAAATTAAGTGTTAATTGGGATTTGGAACATCTTATTGAGGTATTGTTGGTTTGACTTATCTTTGTGATGATCATTTGGTATATGTTTGGGCACCTTATGATGTGTTCGTGATTGTTCCAATCGAATTGATTTTCGAGTAAGACTTGGTCTAGGTTTTAGGCGATGTCCTATAGTACCTAGAGGGTTGTTACTGAACACCAAAGTGTAGGGTTTAGTCCGGTCGTGTTCATGTTCTAATAAGTGTAACCTTTTGGATTCGTTTGGGGTGTTTAGAATTGGTTCGTTATGAACGAAGGTAAAGCGTGATTGGCAATTGGGTACCTACGGTTCGATTAACCTTAAGGTGTATTCATTCTGATTTCCTACTTTGGAATTCCAGGTGTAAGAGATGGTTGAGTTCATGGTCCTAGTATATCTTTATGAGTAAATGTTTAGGGTCATTTTGGTAATAGTCATTGTGATATTTGTGAGCGACCGTTTGGGTTATGCTCTTTATGAGTAACTTGTGGGTATCATATTTAGGATGTATTTGGTACGTGCCTTATCTTGGAATCATTATGTTTTAATGGTCAATGTTGTTGGACTCTTTTATGAGAAACTCCTTGTGCTATTGTTGTTGAACTCTTCTTGAGTAATCGTTTGCATCTTTTATGGTGATTAATTGGTATGGTTCCCTACTTTGGAACCTTAAATTGTTTATTTAAGCTAGTATTTATTACTTAGAATTTGGAAGCCCAGCTGGCATATTTGTTGCATCGGGCGATGGGAAAGATTATAATGGCAAAGCCAAGTCCATTATAATGTTGACCATTGTTTTGCCCCCTTCTATACCCCATTTTCCAGATTGGCCTTGGAAGGGATAAGTTAGCTTCCTTTGTGACTGTATCTAACTACCGAGCATGACTTTGTGGCATGGCTCTTGTCCTTTGTGACACTCTCATTGTTATTGGTTCCGGTACCGGGTTTCTCTTCAGCTTTCATGCTAGTATGAAGATGATGAATTGTTGTTTATTGAAGCTGCGCAGCGACCTTTATTTGGCTCTTCAGTTGGGTGAAACCTTGGCTATGTATCCACTTATGAGTGTTTATTTCAGCTTTATGTGTTGCATGATGAGCTGGTCGTTATTTCCAACCGGTATGGGACGGTTGGCGATAGGGAGCCTCTCATTTGTTGTTATATGTTTATTTATATGATTGATTATTGGATGTTACCGTTCGTCAGCATGTCACTTATTATTCCGCTGCTATCTGTCTTATGTTAATTGCTATTGGTCATTGTATATTAGCATGTCATGTAGTTGCATTAGTAACTTACTGAGATTTTATCTCACCCCGTTTATTTCCATCTTTGTTTTTCCTTAACCCCCCCCCCCCCAGGAGGAAAAGGATTAGGATTCGCGGTTCAAGGAGGACGTCGAGAGGATTGAGATTTTGGGGCAGGTTGTTATGGATCGGTTTACATTATTTAAATGTATAACCTTTTGGGGATAGTTTTACCATTATTGACGTCATTAAGAATTGTATATTTTATTCTTTTGGGTATAAGCTGTAGAGCTTATGTTGGATGTACATTGTTGATTTAATCTTGGATTTGTAAAACTTGTGTTATCATCTTTTGGTTCAAAATGGAAATTTTAACTTCGGTATTTCATAGTTTTGGTTTTAAGTCGACGTCCAGCTCGCGGTCTCGGGCCCGCGGGGTTCGGGGTCGCGACAGTTGGTATCAGAGCCATGGTTTGGCTCTAAGTATAAGTCTAGGTGGACTAGTATGAACTAGGAGGGTAGTTGTGTTCGGAGTGAGTAACGGTTGATGTTTTATACAGGTAATTGTTCTCAATGGCTAGAAGAAGAGCTGGTGAAGACATCAGTGGGACTCAGAACTTAATGGTCTAAGGGAAGAAAACCGTGCAGTGTTTCAGGGCAGGTTTGAAGCGGCCGTGAAATCAATTCATGACCAAGGGCCGAGAGAGGAACATGTAGCACCTCCGCGATATGGGTTGGAGCAGTTCTTAAAGTTGAAACCAAGTGAGTACGACGGTGAGCCGGATGTGAAGAAAGTCGATCTATGGATAGAATCGATGGAGAAAATATACGATGTCTTTGGTTGCACTGATAAGGATAGGGTTCTGTTTGCAGCTTATAAGCTCGTGGGGGCTGCGGAACATTGGTGGAAGGCACTGAAGACCAGTTGGGATGCGACTCTTGTACCATATCCTTGGGAGTGGTTCGTGAGGAAATTCAAGGATCATTTTATCTCTCTAGTGGATCAAAACCGGAAAGAGATCGAGTTCCTCAGCTTGGAGCAAGGCATGATGTCAGTAGCACAGTACTCGGCTAAGTTCGCAGAATTAGCCAGGTGTTGTGACTACCTTGTGCGGACCGAGGAGCAGAAAGCGATGAGATTGATCAGGGGTTTGAAGACAGCTATTAGGACTCAACTTTTAGCCCAAAGAATTCAACCTTTTCAGGATGCGGTGGATCGAGCCTACTTGATTGAGCAGGATATTGGGGAACACAAAAGAAAGACTGAGATGGTTAACCCGGGTAAGCAAGGAGGGCAGAGTAAGTCACAACAGCAACATTCGGATAACAGAGGTAATTCTGGAGTGCAAACTCGATTCAGAGGGCAACTTCAAGGGCAACCAACAGTAGGAAATCAAGGTTCTAATAAGGGGACACGAAATGGGAAAGTCTGCAGCTACTGTCAGAGGAAAGGACACTCAGAAGACAAGTGTTGGAAGAAGCAAGGAAAATGTGTGAAGTGTGGTCAGTTGGGACACTTCGTTAAAAATTGTCCGAGGTTTAGAGTTCAGTCATCGGGGACAGGAACTGGAATACCACAGGGTCAGAAGAGGGATGCTTCGGGGAAGCCCAAGGTTTCGGGTAGAGTATTTGCAATCAATCAGCACTCACCAGGTAACGGATAATTTCAGGAGGTATTATTTTGCGTCGTGAGAGCGAGCGCGTGCATTTTAGGATCATCGCATTTATGTGTTTCTGTGCATTTAGTTGCATTTATTTCTTCCGAGTCTTTGACTTATCTGTTGTAGGTGTCTACTCCTATGGAGGAGTTTAGGGTATCTGATGAAGTCTTATGTGCTTATGATGTGCTTAAGTATGGTTATGTCTCACCTGCTAAATTAGCCATGTTGCTATTACAAAATTTTGATGTTACAATTGCTTTAATCTATTGTTGTAGGGGATTGTTATATTCTCCATTCCTAATTTCTTAAAACTGTTTGAGACCGTTCCTTTGGGTAGAGTTATACCTATCTTTTCTTAATTGAAATCCGAGTATTTAGTTTCGGTCAATTTGTTGGGTGTATATATCATTCGTAAGATTTTCGTTTTCTTCCGAATAGTACCCAGTGTTTGAGGAGAAGCTTGGGTTAAATTGAGTTGTTATGGTACAAGGTTGTAATGCTAATATTTAGATCAATATCCATATTGTATCGGTTGAGTTATAGGAGTTGAGGATTCAATGAGGATCTCTTGAGGAAAATTTTGGTCACTTTTAGTGCATCTCCGTGAATGTATCGGAATGGATTAGCATGGAGAGGTGTACGATTTGTTATGGATGATGAGTTTGTTGTAGGAGTTATGATCATTAATGGTGGTAAGCGTGTTAAGTTAGAAGGGACTAAGTACATTTTGGGAGAGTAATAATTTCTCAATCTATGTTAAGGGCATTTTGAAATTTTGGTTAGATAGTGGTTCTATGGTTCTAAATCCCTTCTTGGTGGCGTTTCCCGAAGTGGATCAAGGGTATGTGAAGGAAGTTGATTATCAATACTTGGGCATAATTAAGGAATATCATGAATTGGTATTGGGTCAGTTGGAACGTTGCTAGCTAATTGGTTTATTATGACGGTAGCACTATTGAACCTAAGTATCATTAGGTTAATAAATGTATGCGTGAAAGACTAACTTGGGTTAGTTATTGAGGATTTGAGATTTGTAGATTTCCTTGGGTATATGAGCACAGATTATTAACTAAAAAGGGAGTTAGAGGAAATCCCTTGAAGATAAAATTTAAATCATTTTCGGACTATTGAGTATTCGTAATTATTTTAGGCTTTCAAGGATTGGAGTGTTATGACGATGATATTATGGCGTAGATTTAAGTGAACATTTTGTATTAAAATTTTGGGTTTATATTACACCCCTAGTTTAAGGTGCTACCTAGAGCGAGAGCACTATAATGGGAATCCTTAGAGATATAGCCTTTGGTGAATATTATGGGGATGGAAAATTTCTTTAGCTCTTCATATATTAAAAAGCTAATTTAGCTCGAGAAGGTAATGTTTTGAATTTCTGGGGAATAATACTAAGTATGCGATTTACAAATGGAAGTACCTTTGCGGTGTAGTTAAGGTTATGAATAAGGCGAGCTTGAGATACCTCGAGAATTATGTGTGGAATTAATTTGGATTCTTCGATTTTTAGTACGGATTTTGATTAGTAATGAAGATAATAATAGAATGATTCGCTTCGAGAGGTGGTGTTATCGTAAGCATTACTTAAGGTTACCTTTTAGTGGGTTAGATTGGACAATTGAGGAATTTGAGAAATGTGGAACTATCGTATCCGTAGCTAATTAGTCTTTCGGGTAAGTCTCGTTAAAATTCGGGTCGAAATTTCTTTAAGGGTGAGTGAATGTCACGACCCGAAAACTATGCTCTATTTTATTAGTAATAAATAATTATTATTTAATTATTTGCTCATTTATTCATTTAAATTATTATTTAATTAATGAATTATGTGTGCTTTGTATGTGTTATAATAATTTATGCTTAGCATTTTATTTGGGTTAGTGTAGTATTGTTGGGTCTTAATGGTTAGTAGGGAGTGTAAGTATTGTGTTAGTGTGTAGGGGAGGGGAGGGGGTCTATGTGTAAATTCTCTAATCATCCTACTTACTCCCTCTTTTCCCCTCACCTCCCTCTCACCTCCCTCACACTCCACCTCCATCTCTTTCCCAGCTCATTTTTCTCTCTCTCTTCCTAGCCAAAGAAAGGGGTAAGTTTTCTCTATCTTCTCTCTTCATTTTCTTCATCTTCCTCTTGTTATCTCTCATTTCTTAAAACGTGAAACTTGTTTAGATCGTCGATAGGATCGCGTAGAATCAAAAATATTTGAAATCCGTTAACTTTGAGAAAATCCAAGTAAGTTGCTTTTCCCCCATTTTTATGCTAAAATGTTCATATCATGTTTATATAATGCTTGAGTTGTTATATTTGAAGTTTGGTTGAGTTTCGAATTTATTTAGAATTTATTTGAGTTTTGGTAAAAAATGGTGATTTTATGAATGTTGGGTTTGAATCTTGATTTTGGTTGTTAAATGTTGTTATATGAGTTCTTTTGACCTATAAGTTGTTTTAGTTCATTAATATGCTAGTTAAGAGTGTTGGATTTTGGTTTAGTTTTGGTTTGGGTTAAAAATGGGAGAACCCAGTTCATCCCTCTCGATTTCTTGCAGACCAGAAGGTTGGGCGACCGCACATCTATCTGAAAGGTTTTGTTCTTGTTTGATGGCTTTTTGGGCGACCGCACAGTTGGGTGTGGGCGGCCGCACAGAACCTCTGAAAGTTTTCATTTGTTAATTTGTGTGATTGAAGAATGCGTTTTGGTCTAAGTCTTGGGTGTCCTTCTAGTCGACCTTAGTGATCATTGTAGTACACTCTAGTGATAGAATTGGGTCCTTTGTGATCAAGTTTGTGTTTGAAATTAATTAAGTGTTAATTGGGATTTGGAACATCTTATTGAGGTATTGTTGGTTTGACTTATCTTTGTGATGATCATTTGGTATATGTTTGGGCATCTTATGATGTGTTCGTGATTGTTCCAATCGAATTGATTTTCTAGTAAGACTTGGTCTAGGTTTTAGGCGATGTCCTATAGTACCTAGAGGGTTGTTACTGAACACCAAAGTGTAGGGTTTAGTCCGGTCGTGATCATGTTCTAATAAGTGTAACCTTTTGGATTCGTTTGGGGTGTTTAGAATTGGTTCGTTATGAACGAAGGTAAAGCGTGATTGGCAATTGGGTACCTACGCTTCGATTAACCTTATGGTGTATTCATTCTGATTTCCTACTTTGGAATTCCAGGTGTAAGAGATGGTTGAGTTCATGGTCCTAGTATATCTTTATGAGTAAATGTTTAGGGTCATTTTGGTAATAGTCATTGTGATATTTGTGAGCGACCGTTTGGGTTGTGCTCTTTATGAGTAAGTTGTGGGTATCATATTTAGAATGTATTTGGTACGTGCCTTATCTTGGAATCATTATGTTTTAATGGTCAATGTTGTTGGACTCTTTTATGAGAAACTCCTTGTGCTATTGTTGTTGAACTCTTCTTGAGTAATCGTTTGCATCTTTTATGGTGATTAATTGGTATGGTTCCCTACTTTGGAACCTTAAATTGTTTATTTAAGCTAGTATTTATTACTTAGCATTTGGAAGCCCAGCTGGCATATTTGTTGCATCGGGCGATGGGAAAGATTATAATGGCAAAGCCAAGTCCATTATAATGTTGACCATTGTTTTGCCCCCTTCTATACCCCCTTTTCCAGATTGGCCTTGGAAGGGATAAGTTAGCTTCCTTTGTGAATGTATCTAACTACCGAGCATGACTTTGTGGCATGGCTCTTGTCCTTTGTGACACTCTCATTGTTATTGGTTCCGGTACCGGGTTTCTCTTCAGCTTTCATGCTAGTATGAAGATGATGAATTGTTGTTTATTGAAGCTGCGCAGCGACCTTTATTTGGCTCTTCAGTTGGGTGAAACCTTGGCTATGTATCCACTTATGAGTGTTTATTTCAGCTTTATGTGTTGCATGATGAGCTGGTCGTTATTTCCAACCGGTATGGGACGGTTGGCGATAGGGAGCCTCTCATTTGTTGTTATATGTTTATTTATATGATTGATTATTGGATGTTACCGTTCGTCAGCATGTCACTTATTATTCCGCTGCTATCTGTCTTATGTTAATTGCTATTGGTCATTGTATATTAGCATGTCATGTAGTTGCATTAGTAACTTACTGAGATTTTATCTCACCCCGTTTATTTCCATCTTTGTTTTTCCTTAACCCCCCAGGAGGAAAAGGATTAGGATTCGCGGTTCAAGGAGGACGTCGAGAGGATTGAGATTTTGGGGCAGGTTGTTATGGATCGGTTTACATTATTTAAATGTATAACCTTTTGGGGATAGTTTTACCATTATTGACGTCATTAAGAATTGTATATTTTATTCTTTTGGGTATAAGCTGTGGAGCTTATGTTGGATGTACATTGTTGATTTAATCTTGGATTTGTAAAACCTTGTGTTATCATCTTTTGGTTCAAAATGGAAATTTTAACTTCGGTATTTCATAGGTTTGGTTTTAAGTCGACGTCCAGCTCGCGGCCTCGGGCCCGCGGGGTTCGGGGTCGCGACAGAGGGAGTATATTTTCTTAAGAAAATGATAATTTTCAATGAAACGCCCAAATTAGCGGATTTTGTTTCGAGGAGTAGCGATTATGCTTATATCACCCTGCATGAGAGTCTAAATATGCAGTAAAGTAAGCTCATTATCTACATTACTCACAACAAGTGCACCAAAAATTAACCAACCATCTAAAACAACTCAGAAAATCATCAATATAAAGGAGATATCTGAATTCTGAAAGACGATAGATGTTGATTTAATTTGACAAAAAAAAAAAATAATAGCAAAGTAGTCCTCTACTCTTCAAGAGATCGACCAATTATCATCGTTATCATATCATCAAACCCATTTGTGGAAAATTTCTCTGCCGAGACCTACGCTTACTTAACCTTAAACCCCATTACAAATGGAAAAACAACCACCACAAAAAACTAAATATACTTCAAAAAGATAACGTTAGAAACACGTTCCGAAACAAAATATGGAAGAGGGAGGGTACGGAGAAAAGAAGATGATTTCACGAGAAAACGTACAGAATTTGGGTGGTAAATATTCTGCAACGGCCTCCACACTGAACCCCGTTCAGTTAAAGATCTTGAAGAGCAGGCCACCGTGAGCGGCAAAGAAGGGGGCGAACACGAGTGACTCGACAGCCATTAGCTTGATGAGGATGTTTAGGGACGGTCCAGATGTGTCCTTGAGAGGGTCACCGACGGTGTCACCGATCACAGCTGCCTTGTGTGCATCGGATCCTTTGGGACCTAGGGTTTGGGCGTGCTCAGATGTACCAGCCTGTCATCCCAAATCAATGCCAACATCAGAAATAAGTGCAATATAATATGATTAGATTCAGTGAGAATTAAATATAGCAGAAGATGGACCACAACCGACGACACCAATCTTTTCATGAGAGTGAGTATCGATTTCAATTTTTATAACATTGGAAATTTGATATATTGGTGACTTAAAAAAACAATAACAGCCCACATGAATTGCAGAGAAATATGTAGCAACTTGCAATGGTTGTCAGAGAATCAAATTATCATTTTACCTCGATATACTTCTTGGCGTTATCCCAGGCACCACCAGTGTTGGATGCAGAGATGGCAATCTGTAAATAATGGAAAGGTATGTAACCAATTTAGTCAGAATAACCATAGTATTGCCATAGGGTGATATTTCTCCTCCATTAAAAATATACTCCCTCCGTCCCATGAAAAACAGCACAAAAAACTTCATTCACCGGAAAGTATACTATAAGGTGTTTATGAGTATAAAAAGTGGGGTAGAGAATGGTGAGCAAGTAGTTGAAGTGAGAATGATAAGTAGGTCCTATTGATTACAAAAACTCCCTCCTCTCCCGGAAAGTTAATCTCTTTTTTTCATTGTTAGTTGGAATGAACTTTGAGCAATAATTTAGATTACTTTTAATTAATCTGATGAAAATCTAAAACTTGTTACTTCATTATATTATCAATAACAAGTTTAAAATTTTCATTAGGATAATTAAAAGTAACCTAAATTATTGCTCAAAGTTCGTTCAAACTAACAATGAAAAAAGAGGGACTAACTTTCAGGACGGAGTGAGTATTAAGTTTCATTCTGGGCTTGTGCAAAATTTTAAGTGTAAACGGGAAATTTTGGCAATATGGTCCGAGGGAGTATAGGATCAAATAAAGAAGAAAATTTAAAGCTTGCGCATTATTTGGAGAAAATCTAGCACCAAGTTTTACCTGGACACCAGAAACCAGAGATCCAGCGAGGACACCTGAAAGGGTCTCAACGCCAAAGAAAATTCCAACAATAAGGGGAGTAAGCATGACAAGAGCACCAGGCGGGATCATCTCCTTGATGGAGGCGTCTGTGGAGATCTTAACACAGGTAGCATAGTCTGGTTTACCGGTACCATCCATGATCCCGGGAATGGTGTTAAACTGTCTGCGCACTTCCTCAACCATACTGAGAGCTGCTTTACCAACACTCTTCATTGTCATGGCAGAGAACCAATAAGGAAGCATAGCACCAACTAGCAAACCGATGAAGACCTTGGGAGTCAAGACATCAACGGTTTTGATTGAAGCCTTGCTCACGAATGCACCGAACAGAGCAAGAGACACAAGAGCAGCAGATCCAATAGCAAAACCCTGTAAATAAACATATATTATTAATTAAAAAAAAGTGTTAATCGGGGTATTCATGCTAATCAAGCTTGGACACTTTTCAGATGAAAAAAAAATCATGCCTCTCAAATTGCGTAAGACGACAACTAAATCTTTGACCACAAGTAGGTATTGACTGCTCAGGTTTGAGCAAAACAGTGTATTTTGTACGTTGAAAAAAGGGAGAGAAAAGGAGGGTGGGGGAGATAGACTCAACCAGTAGCATCAACATGTTACTACAATGTTAATGAACAATCACCAAAATTCAAATGACATCAAGTCGAGAAAGAACCAACTTTTTCCGTCTCAATACGGCTATTACTCTTTGCTAATATCATGAATCATGATGTCTATATTACTGTACTAAATTGGTGGTATCAAATTTGCCTCGATGTGACCCATGTAGGGACCAGACTGAGACTTGAACATGACACATGGAGAAGGGCATAGTGAGAGCCGATGCTGTCTTAATTGTCATTTATTGCTAATCACCACAGAAACATTTATAATTATAAACCTTCCATAAGAACCACACATAAAAGTGACTAAATTACACCCCCTCCATCCCAAAATGATCTTCTTACTTTTTTCGTTGCCATTGCGACCGAACTTTGAGCAATAATTTTAGGTTGATTTAATTGTCCTAATGAAAATCTAAAACTTGTTATGAATACACCATCAACAATACTATCAATAACAAGTTTTAGATTTTCATTAAGACAATTAATCAACCTAACATTATTGCTCAAAGTTCCTTCGCAATAACAGCGAAAAAAGTATGAAGATCATTTTGGGACGGAGGGAGTATACAAACAGGTAGTGCTGAACTTGAAACAAAAGAAAAAAAAAATGTTACCTTCCCAATAGCTGCAGTAGTGTTTCCAGCGGCATCAAGAGCATCAGTTCTCTCCCGAATTCTGTGGCTCATCCCAGCCATTTCAGCAATTCCTCCAGCATTGTCACTGATGGGACCATAAGCATCAATGGCCAAACCAGTGGCAATGGTGCTAAGCATCCCAAGAGCAGCTACCGCAACACCGTACATTGCAGCAAAGCTAAAACTAACGAAAATGCTGGCTGCGATGGCAAAAATAGGGATGATGACGGACTTGTATCCCAAAGCAAGACCGAAAATAATATTGGTAGCGGCTCCAGTGCGGCAGGAATCAGCAACATCTTGCACAGGGCTGTAAATGTATTAAGATCAGGAAGAATATAATTAATGGTGCTTAAGACAGTACACCAACAAAGAGAGAAAAGAATAATGTGAGATAAGGGTACCTGTAAGCATTGCTAGTATAGTACTCAGTTACAAACCCAATGATGAGACCAGCCCACAATCCAACGCAAACACATAAGCCCAGTTGCCTGCAGAACAGTTGTGAATGTCAGATTGATGAAAAGATTACTGTGCTCATGGACCTAAACCACAAACACATTACTAAATCCACTATTTAGGTATAACATTAACAAAAGCAATAAATACTATGACAAAAACCTAAAAGAGGTCAATTGTCCCAGCTATGGGCATATAATGCACGGATGAGACAATATCTTTAAGCTTCCACAAATTCTTTCAAATGTGTAGAGGCATACACCAAATATTATATACTAAGACTTTTGCGTCCAGCGAAATAGCCATTTAGAAATTATCTAATCCCAAAACTTTAAGCATTTCATTTTCTAAATTCTATAGCTAACATTCCATCATGAAGGAAGTACTTGTGCAATCAAATCTAACGAGAATAATTGTGAAACCACAAGTATTCAATGTAATAAATGCGCAAGAAGAATTAGTAATTGGTTATGTGTGTGAAGTTTACCAGTATGTAACTTCTTTCTGGGTTCCAAAATTGAAGATGGTGAATGAAGAAGGAAGAGCAACCCAACTAACAACAGCCACACCAACAGTCATCAATACAGTGGAGATAATCAGCTGATTCTTCAATGAAGGCTCAATTTGTGTTACATTCTTCACTTCAAAGAAATCAGTTGCGAATAAGGTCGTGAGCAAACAAACAAAGATGCCCACAGAACTGATGAGGAGAGGATACATCATTGGAGTGAACTCATGCTGGATCCCAAAAGAGGAGATGGAAGCAACAACAAGGGCTGCACAAGAAGATTCAGCATATGAGCCGAAGAGATCAGATCCCATACCAGCAATATCCCCAACATTGTCACCAACATTGTCAGCAATAACCTGAAGAAAAAATAATGTGAAATTCAGTAAGATGCACATTTAAAGAACATCAAAATTTCTCTAGATCATAAAAGAGAGCGTACCGCAGGATTTCTGGGATCATCCTCTGGGATGTTCCTCTCCACCTTGCCCACAAGATCAGCCCCAACATCAGCAGCTTTTGTGTAGATACCTCCACCAACTCTGCCAAAAAGTGCCATGGAAGATCCACCAAGACCATAACCGGTTATAGCCTCAAAGAGGCCTTCCCAGTCATCACCATAGTACAGCTTGAAAAGATTGACAGTAATGTACAAAACAAGAAGACCATTTGCAGCTAGGAGGAAACCCATGACTGCTCCAGATCTAAATGCAACGATAAAAGCTTTCCCAACACCCTTTCTTGCCTCCAAGGTGGTCCTGGCATTGGCATAGGTAGCAATTTTCATTCCAAGAAATCCAGAAATGACTGAAGTGATGGCACCAAGCACGAAGGCTATAGTGCTGAAAGCAGCAGTTGCGAGAGCGGGCTTGCAAACGTTGCTGCTGTCATAAGTACAAGGTCTGGTCTTCGTGCTAAATCCCTCCACCGAGCCAAGGAACACAAAGATCAAAACGGCAAAAGCAACCATGAAGACACCAACATATTGATACATAGTGAAAAGGAATGAGGTCGATCCTGCATCATCCACGTATTCGAAAGTTAGAGAACAAGTTTGAGAGAGAATCCCCTCAAGACACGTTATAGGTGCATTAATTAGCATATCAATGAAGAGCGTCAGATGTCTTATTCGCATCAAGTCCATATTAAACACATGAGAAAGAACAGACATACAAACATGAAAATAACATGAATCATGACTCCAGAAAATATCACCAAAAAAACTGATGGTGAAAAATTAATACTTTTAATGAGAAGCTTTAGTAGGAAAAGGAAACAAGAATAAAATGATATTTCATCACACTACATATCAAATATATATATATATATATATATATATATATATATAAGGCACCATACATAATGTCCATGAAAAAAAATAAAAAAGTATGTTTCCAGTTCAGGAAAAAAAAAACTCATTTTCTGAAGCACATGATGGCATTCTTTCTGTTTCTTACATCCTGTTGATAAGTTCATTGTATTAGGCAATCAAATTCAGAGAAAAATCTTATATTTAGACAATCAAAACCACAATGACAAGTTCCAATGTATAAAAAAACGAATGCAATTTAATTACCTCCATATCAAGCTTCAGAAAATAAAAGCTTAACCAGTAAATATAAATAAAAATGTATTATGCTAAATTACAAAAAGGCCCCAATGGATTATGGTTAAACTACCACCTTAAAGGCACACGGCAACAGCAAATGAAGCCATAAGCTATAATAATAGTAGTAAACAAAATTTAGAGGCATAAAGCCAACTCTTGACACATGTGTCTGAAAGATATAAACACAGCCATAAATTCCACAACAACCTCCACCAAAACAAAGTTTAGAATTTAAAAAGAACAAAGAGAAAGAGCTAGATCTTGACTAGTGCCTCCAAAGTCAAAGATAAACCACAATAAAGGTCAGTAAATTTAAACAAGCAGATCTCAAAAACAACAGATTTAAAAAGGTTTCTAATTCTTGAAATAAGTAATCATAGTAACAACATCAACAACAATAAAACAAACAAAACAAAACAAACAAACATTAGACTTCAACGAGACAGGTGGTAACTACCAGGGTATTATCAGAAAAAAAATATCATGAAGGCAAAAACATATAGGAAACATAAGAAACAAGCATAAAAACTCAAACTTTACATCCGGAAATATGCTTAGCAGTACTTACACAAATTCACAAATAAGCAGCATATATACACATACATAAATCAACAAATAAGCATACATACAAAAATGCACCAATAGTATATCAATAAATCGACCAAAAACAACAGATTTACATTATCCATACATAAATGCAACGAAAAACAGATAATTAATCAACCGACACACGCAAACACAGAGATTAACTTGAAATAATTCCAAAATCATTATTTTAGAGCGAAAATTCAAAGTAACAAGATTTAGATCTAGCTGAAGGCAACGAGATCTGAGGGGGGGGGGGGAATTATACCTTCAGAGATGGCGTTCTGGATTTCAGCGCATTTGTTAACGACGTTGTGGTCGTTGATGCCTTCCTCCTCCTCAATCAAAGACTCGGTGTAGCCATTTTTAGCGTCGGCGGGAGACTGCTTATCGGTGGAGACCTTAACCTTAGAGACGAGGAACCATTGGAATAGTGAAAAGGCAATACCGATAACACCGCAGACCGGAATAAGGATTTCTGTCCCGAGATCTGGCAGAATCGGCAACCCCATGGTGGTAGTGGCGGTGGTGCAACTCGCCGGAGAAAAAAATGAAATTAAAAGAAAAAAATGGAGGAGATTGAGGTGAGGAGAAGAATACGGCTGCGTTTGGTTTTCGGAATGGCAATTGTAGGCTTTGGAGGGGAATTTATATACACGGAGGAGAGAGAAAAGGGTTTTGAATGATGAGAGGGAGACACGCCTTGTGGATGGAGTAAATGGATTTGGGTAAAAAAAAAGTTGCCTAGTGGTTAAAAAAATTGTGGAATATGCTTTCATTTATCCAAAACTAAATTATATTCTCACTCACTTCGGACTATGCTCATACAAGTTTTTTGAACTCATAATTCAAATACCATTAGGAAATTCCTTTTAAATTTTAAATACAATATTATTCTAAAGAAAAATCTCTTTTATATATTTTGTAAGGAGTCGTTCTTGTGAAAAACGCGTTTTACACTAAGCTATAGAAAAACGTGTTTTTCACAATTACCTTATATAACATTATCATGTGCCTGTTCTAATATTATAAAGTGCATGTTGTAATATTACACTTATAAATATTCAAGCATGCACTTTTATACACTCAAACAGACATTTTTTGATGTATTGTTATGATTGTCATATTAAAGCAGACACTTTTATACACTCAAACAAACACTTTTAGAGGAAGTGTTATGATTGTCCGTTGTAGTGTTAAGATTGTCTTTCCTAATGTTGAAAAGTGTCTCCTATAGTGTTGAAATATGACTCTTACATTCTAAACAAGTGGTTAGTGAGCTTTTAAAAGTTAAAAAACATGTGCCTGCCTTAATGTTAACAGCTGCCCCCTGTAGTATTGAAAACTGCCTCTTGTAGTGTTAAAAAGTGTCTGCTGAGTTTTATAAGTTTCAGTTATTTACAGCGATGTCACCGCGTCTTTTAAGTAACGTTCCGCTTATTTACAAAAATGTCACTCCGCATAGGAAAAACACGTTTTACACTAAAACGCGTGTAAAACGCGTTTTTCCTAAGATTTTCTGTTTTGTAAGAGACAATTATCCCACATCTATTAAAGAGAGAATTATAGACCGGTATATAGACTTGGGGAGTTACTTTCCTTAGCACCAATTGGTTTTAAGCCTTGGCAAAGCCCGGCTACACGTGGGGGGGGTGTAAGAGACAATTATCCCACATCTACTAAAGAGATAAATATGTACCGGTATATAGATTTGATGAGTTACTCCCCTTAACATCAATTTTGGGTCTCTCGCTACTTCTTACCTCATCTATAATTCTATGATATCTAAAAAAGAGGCCATTAAATAGATGATTATAAAAGTAGTATTAGAGCCTCTCTGATAATTTAGTGCATAAATTGTTTATTAATTTTATATAATGATGCAATTTTTACAACAATATCCTCAACCATTATATTAAATATTCTAGAAAAAAAAAACTAAATTGTTATAATATTGATTAAATTCTCGTACTCACTCCGTCTCAAATTGATAATCACTCTTTCTATTTATTTGTCTCAAAATGATAATTATATTTCTAAAATTGATGTGTTAAAGTGATTGTAATTTCAAAGTTAACCTTGTGATGAATATATTAGTAATGCATGGTTGTTGCACGAGAGGGTTTAGTGAAAGTAATAATTAAACCTCAAATAATAATGATAATAACAATAAGTTGTTAAAATGTTTGAATTGTCAAACGAACTATCGTTATTATAAAACACTCCCGCTTTCACGCTTTAAAGTTCTTATTACTTTCTCTATTTATTAAAAAAAAATCTACTTGATTTATAAAGTTATATATCCTTGCGTTTATCGTATGGGTGTTAGACTTGTTTGAAGAAAAAAAAAACTTTCAGTAACTTGAAAATGTGTTGAGATTTTGAAATAGAAAAAACAATTCGAAAACAACGATGTGTTCTTCTCAACAAGACGAATCAAATTAGATATGTCATCATATGATTTTTAATTATATTTTTAAGTCATATTTTTAACAAAAAAAAAAAAAGCTGAATTGTTCGTCGCCTGAAATGTAACACTTTTATAAAAATTGTAACAGTACAATCGAAAAAATAACCATTTTATTGTAAAATAAAACAATAGTTTTGCAGATAAAATTTATATAGTTTGATAGTTTTTTGATTTAGAGAAAGTAATAATTGAAATATAACAGAATATATACACCCTCCGTTCTAGCACAAGAAGGACTAGAGGAGTTGACACAATAATTAAGAGAAAAGTAGTGTATGTGTGGTAGAAAATGAAGAGACAAAATGAGTAGGGTAAATAGTAGTGTTGGTTGAATAAATTGAGTGGTTGAAAATGAAGAGAGAGAATGAGTGGTATTAAATAGTTTGTTTGGTTGAATATAAATATATTAAAACATTTTCATTTTGGACAGTCTCAATTATTTTGGGACAGCCTAAAAGGGAAATAAGTCTTAATTGTGGTGGGACGGAGGGTGTAACGACCCGAAAACCCGTATCTATTTTATTAGTAATAAATATTTATTTATTTATTTATGTGTGCATTTTGTGTTCCATAATATTTTATGTCTAGCATTTTAATTGATCATTCGTGCTAGTGTGGAGTTTATTGGGTCTTATTTGTTAGTGGGGAGTAAGAGTTATTTGTAAGTAGTAGTAGTAGAGGGGCCTAGGTGTGACATTTTGAAAATAATCATCAACTACTCCCTCACCCCCTCACTCTCTTCTCCTATCCAGCACACTTCTTCCTCCCCCCCCCCACCAAATTCTCTCTCTCCCTCCATTGTTGCAAGGTAAAAGCTCTCTCTTTCTCTCCTTCTTTTGATCATCTTCCTCTCACTATTTCTTATTGCTCATTTTATGAAAAATGCTTAGATCGTCGATAGGATCGTATAGAGCTAAGAAAATTCAAATTCTGTCATCTTTCATAAATTCCAAGTAAGTTACTTTTCCCCCATTTTTATGCTAAAATCTCCATCACTTGTTTGAATGAGGCTTTAGTGATATATATGGCCTTTTGGTTGAGTTTGGAATTTGTTTACATTTTTTGTTAACTTTGTGATAATTGATTTTGGGATTTAAATCTTGGTTTGGGTTGCTAGATGTTGGTTATTTAGGTTCTTACTAGGCTTTCTTGTTGTTTGGGTACTTGGGTATCTTAGTAGAAGTGTTGGTGTTGTTGGATTGAGTTTTGGTAAGAAATTTGGGAAGAACCCAGTTCATTCTTGCCGATTTCCGTCAGAACAAGGGTTGTGGGCGACCGCCCAAAATGGGGCGTGCGGCCGCACAACTTACTGGAAGGTTTTTGTCTTGGTTGCAGGGTATAGTGGGCGACCGCACAACCAAAATTGGGCGGCCGCACAGTGGTTACTAAAGGTTATACTTGTTCTTTTTGTGTGATTTAAGAATGTGGTTCGGTCTGGGTTTTGAGTACTATTCTATTTAACTTGTATGAGCATAGTGAAACACTCTAGGGTTGTAAAGTGGTTCCGTTGTGAGCAATTGTGTTATGAAATTTGATCAAGTATTGTTTGGGAATGTTTGGGCATCTTATGATGTGTTCGTGATTGTTCCAATCGAATTGATTTTGGATAAGACTTGGTCTAGGTTTTAGGCGATATCCTATAGTACCTAGAGGGTTGTTATTGAACACTAAAGTGTAGGGTTTGGTCCGGTTGTGATCATGTACTATTAGGTGTAACCTTTTGGATTCGTTTGGGGTGTTTAGAATTGGTTCGTTATGAACGGATGTATAGCGTGAAATGGCGATTGGGTACCTGCGGTTTGATTAACCTTAAGGTGTAGTCATTCGGACTTCCTATTTGGAATTCTAGGTGTAAAAATATAGGGAGTTAATAGTTTTAGTACATCTTCATGAGTAAACGTTTAGGGAAATTTTGGTAATAGTCATTGTATTATTTGTGAGCGACCGTTTGGGTTGTGCTCTTTATGAGTAACTTGTGAGTATCATCTTTAGGATGTGTTTGGTATGTGTCTTATCTTGGAGTCATCATGTTTTAATGGTCAATGTTGTTGGGCTCTCTATGAGCAATCACGTTTATCGTTGTTGGACTATTTTATGAGAAACTTCTTGTGTTCATTGTTGTTGAACCATTCGTGAGTAATCGTTTGCATCTTTATGGTGATTAATTGGTATGGTTCCCTACTTTGGAATCATTAATTGTTTACCGAGCTAGTGTTATTTCTTAGCGTTTATTTGAAAGCCCAGCTGGCATTTGTGGTTGTGTCGGGCGATGGGGAAGATTATTGTCACGACCCGAAAATTAGGCTCTATTTTATTAGTAATAAATAATTATTATTTATTTATTTGCTTATTTAGTTATTTAAATTATTTAGTTATTTAAATATTTATGTGTTCATTTTGGGTTTCGTGATGTGGTCGTGCCTAGCATTTAATTGGTTAATTGTGCTAGTGTAGAGTGTTGGGTCTTAAATGTTAGTGAGGAATATAAGATGATTGAGTTAGTGTGTAGGGGAGGGGGTCAATGTGTAAATTTCTTAATCACCCTACTTACTCTCTCTTTTCCCCTCACCTCCCTCACTTTCATCCTCTCCATTCCCAATCATTTCTCTCTCCCTCCATAGCCATTGAAATGTGAGTTCTCTCCTCCTTCTCTCTTCATTTGAGTCATCTTCCTCCCATTATTTCTTATTTCTCATAACATGATAAATGTTTAGATCGTCGATAGGATCGTAGGGATCAAAGAAATTTCGAGTTCCATCACCGTTGATAAAATCCGAGTAAGTTGCTTTTCCCCCATTTTTTATGCTAAAATGTTCGTATCATGTTTATATTATGCTTGATGTGTTATATTTGAAGTTTGGTTGAGTTTGGAATTTATTTGGAATTTATTTTGAGTTTTGGTCAAAAATGGTGATTTTAGGAATGTTGGGTTTGAATCTTGATCTTGGTTGATGAATGGTATTATTTGAGTCTCCATTCTAGTTATAAGTTGTTTTGGGTTCATCTTTATGCTTGGAGGAAGGTTGATTATGTTTGATTTTGGTTGTAACATGAAATGGGTAAGAAAATTGGTAGAAACCCAGATTTTGGCCGGATTTCGTCCCTCCGGGCAAGGAGGCGCGCGCACCATGTTTTGGGAGGCACGCGCACCCTTTTCTGCTTCGAAATCGCAGCCTTCTGACCTTCGGAGGCGCGCGCATCACTTTTTATGGAGGCGCGCGCATCCCTCTTTTTCCAGTTTGTCCGTTTTTCGTTCGATCTTCCGGAGGCCATAACTTTCTCATCCGGACTCCGTTTTAGGCGTGTAAACTATCGTTTCGAAGCTCTATTCGAGTACTACAAGATGGTATAGGTTTTTCAGTTAAGTTATAAGTTTTATACTTCGGGATTTTATTGGGTGTTTGAGGTTAAGAGGAGTTGTATCGATCCAATGTGACCAAGTTGTGTAAATACAATTGAGTGACTTTATTGAGTTGTTGTGATCATTTTATGATATAAGTGAGGACTTCATACCTTGAGACCTTTAATTTAAAGTTATTTTACTGATCGGATTGATTTTAGAATAAAGACTTGGTCTAGGTCTTAGGTGATATCCTAAAATACCTAGAGGGTTGTTTTGGAACACTAAAGTGTAGGGTTTAGTCCGGTCGTGATCATGTTCTAATAAGGGTAACCTTTTCATTTGGGGTGTTTAAAATTGGTTCGTTATGGGCGGAGGTAAAGCGTGAATTGGCGATTGGGTACTTACGGTTTGATTAACCATAAGGTGTATTCATTCTGATTTCCTACTTTGAAATTCCAGGTGTGATGAGATAGTTGAGTTCATAGTCCTAGTATATCTCTATGAGTAGGCTTTTAGGGTCATCTTGGTAATGGTCGTGGTACTATTTGTGAGTGACCGTTGGGTTGTGCTCTTAATGAGTAACTTATGGGTATCATCTGTAGGATGTGTTTGGTATGAAACCTTGTCTTGGAATCATTTGTTTTAATGATCAATGTTGTCGGGCTCCTTATGAGAAATGATGTCTACCGTGGTTGAACACTTTTATGAAAGACATCCCGTTGTCGTTGTTGTTGACTCTTCTTGAGTAATAGTTGCATCCTTATGGTAATTATTGGGTATGGTCCCTTTGTGAACAAGCGTGTTATGGTATTTGACTAAGTATGGTTTGAGAATGTTGGGTTGGGTCCGTTTGTGACCATGTTTGCAATGTATGAATGTGGATAACCGTTTAACTCTTTTTGAGTAGCTTCATGTGTTGATGTGGTTGTTGATATCTTTATGAGAAATGGTTTGCATCCTTTGTGATGATTTTGGCTTGGTTCCCTACTTTGGAATCATTGCCCCGTTGTTGTTTCAAGCGAGTATTTATTACTGTGTGCTTGTATGGAGTCCAGCTGGCATTGTTGTATTTGTTTTGGGCAGTGATGTATATTATAATGGCACGAGCCAAGTCCAGTATAATGTACTTTACTGGTAACCCAGTTTCCCCATGTTCAGTGGCCTTGAGTGGGATGCCCCTTCCCGTGATCGTGGTTGGGATGAGCTAGCTCTTATGGTGAGTATTCTAGCTATTGACTTGGGGGTATGCCTTTGTGTTATTTCCCCCATTACTGGTTGTTGTTGTTACTTGGTTCCGGAACCGGCTTCAGCTCTTTCATGCTGCTCAACGAACTCTTCTCGAGGGATTGTGCTCCGTTTCTAGAACCTTGGCTCAGTATCCACTTATGAGTGTTTATTTCCGCATTATGTGTTATATGATGAGTGGACCATACCTTTCATGTTATATGAATTGTGAATGCCTTTTGATATTGTTCCTTTGTGATTATCTTGATAGCATGACACCTAGTTGCATTTAGTAACTTACTGAGATTTTTCTCACCCCGTTTTCTTGTTCCAAATTGTTTTTCTCAAACCCCCCCCCAAGGAAAGCTTGTGGTAGCGTTTTGAGGTTCGTTGTAGCGGGAAACTTCTAAGCAGATTGATCTCCTTTGGACTAGTTGCTCTCCGACGCCTTTATGTATTTTTGGGAGGTAGTGGTTGCTTAGTGTTTTGCAAAGACTGTTGTCTTTTGAGTAAATGTATAATTAGTTAATTCTTGCTTCCGCAATTGAATTTAATCTCCGAGTTATCTCCTCGTTGAGGAGTTGTTTGAGTATTTTGGTGTTATGGTTGAATTCACGCGCCCGGTTTGGTATTTAGCGTTTCGGAGATGTGTAGTATGTGAATTTTATATTTATGGATTTTTGGTTTTTTCGGGGCGTGACAGTTGGTATCAGAGCAATGGTTTTAGACCTTGCAAAGGAATAAGAACTCTGATATTGAATAGGTTTCAACACTTGGGTGTTATGATTTTGAGCGGTTTAGAGAAACTAAGTTTTATTTGAGGTCAACTAGTTGCCTTTAATAGTAAGGTTTGAGATCGAAGAAGTGAGACGATTAAGTTATTGAGAAATTGGGGTGATCAATGATATCTTGTACCCTGTTTCAAAGGATTTTTGATATATATTCTTTTGGATATATGGAAATTGTTTTGATTCGAAATTTAGGGTTTCAGGTTAACTATCAGTTTGGATAGAGTTTATGGCCTTAATTGGTTGAGTTATGGAGGTGATTTTGACGTCGATTGGCCATTCTCTTGTGGTATTTGAGGCATAGGACTGGTGTTAATAGTATTGTTTCCATTGGGGTCGGCTGGTTTGAGAATCGAAGTGTGAGTCTTCGAATACTTGGGCGTACCTATTTAGTAAAGTAGAAATGCCTTGTGCTATATTCGTATGTTTGTTCTCATTAGGTGATTTATGTTGAGGTGTGTCCCCGAGTACGAAATTTCGTGATTACTAATGATGAAGGTAAGGTGATTTGGCCATGCCGCTTATATAGAGTGTTAACAAGTTAAGTAGTATGGTTTAGCTTTCTATGCGGTCCGAATCTCTTGGTTGTCATTGATTTGTGGTGAGTATTTCTATACGGATTGTGTGACCTTGCTTAGAGGCATAATGGGTTATAAGTGGGTGCATCTTTGGTGAGAAGTTATATTAATCTTCATGGGAGAAAGGTGTAGTAGAGATTTGAAAGAATGCTTAAAGATGAGTATGAGCAGATATTTCATTTTGGTCACTAAATTCGTAAATAATTCCAACCGGTCTCTGAGTGGTTGGGAAGCTTGATTGAATAGTGTGGATTGAGTTTTAATAGATTCTTATCTAATTCGTCGATCTTCGAGTTGAGTGATTTTGGTTCTAAATGAGATATTTTCAGAAAATTCAATTAGGTCACCATGGCGAATTAGTGTTTGTTATCTTATATTGGTGAATTAGTATGCCTTGTAGCTGCATTAGTAACTTACTGAGATTTTTCTCACCCCGTTTCCTTCAATGTTGTTTTTCCTTAACCCCCCCCCCAGGAAATCAAGTGATAGCGTTGTGAAGTCCGTTGTAGCGGGAATCTTCCGAGCATGTTGACCTCCTTTAGGGTAGTTGCTCTTCGGAGCCTTTATGTATTTTGTTGTGAGATCGAGGTAGTACAGTGTTGTATAAATACCGTTACCCGTTGAGTTGTTGTATTATTAATAAGTTGTTCTTGCTTCCGCGTTTGTTTTTAGTCTCCGAGTTTTTATCTCGTGGAGGTGTTGTCTGATGGTATTGGTTTTATAGTTGAATTCACGCGCCGGTTTGGTATTTAGCATTTTTGGAGATGTATATTATGTAAATTTTATATTTATGGATTTTTAGAATTTCCGGGGTGTGACAGAGGGAGTATATGATTATAATTTTTCATACATGTGAATGTACCTGTTTTTTTAGAGTAATTTTTTTTCTTTAAAATAAAAGAGAAGAATTCATGTATATAATCGGCTGATTTTTAATTGTTACTTTCTCTAAAAAAAAACAATGAAACTATTTCAATTTTTTTGCAAAACTATTATGTTACATTACATAATATAGTCGTTATATTCAACATTTGTAATTAATAAATCATTAAGTGTTTTACCAATAAAAATGTCTCACAAATGAATGTAACTGTTATTATAATAAAATATAACAATAGTTTTTGCAATAAATATTATGTTATCCTCAATCCCTTTTATGTAAACCTATGGTTACATTGTACAATCCAAACAATTACATTTCATAAAGAAATGTTACATTTCAGAATAAAAACTGTTACAATTGGGGAGAAAATGTTACGTTCATTTATTATAAAATATAACAATAGTTTTGCAGTCAATCTTATGTTAAATCTATTTTTTTCAATATTGTGAATATATTTCTGAATAAACACTGTTACATTTCAGGAAAAAAAAAAGTGTTATATTATTAAAATTGTTGCATTTGTTGACGAGGGAAAACAAATGGCTGGGGAAAAATGGAGGGCAAAAAATTATTTTTTTTGTGGGCGGGGAAGTTCGGCCCATGGGGATCCGTCTCACAGCGTCAGACGGTCTCACCGTAGACCAACTCAAAAACACACTGCCTCTATCCTTTATTGAATGTTCGAATTTCATTTTAAGAGACGTTTGAAAATCTCTATGTTTCATACTCCCTCCGTCCCGCCGAAAATTGCAAAAAAAAATCATGGCACAAGAATTAAGGGAAAAGTGAAAAAGGTGATGTGTTGTGAGTGTTGATAGTTGAGTGGGAGAGAGAAAGTGGGGTAGAGAATAGTTAGTGGGTTAGTGGATGTGAGTATGAGAAGTGGGACCCACTAATTAAAAAGTATTAAAAACTTTCCATTTATGGAATGTGCAATTTCTATGGGACGCCCATTTTGGTAAGTTTTGCAATTTTCGGTGGGACGGAGGGAGTATAATTTAGTGGCATATAATCACGTAATCCTCTTTTCAAACATTCAATTTTGCAAGTATAATGAGATTAGTGAAAAAAAATTAGTAAAAAAATTAATTAGGAACAAAGTTATTTTTGAAAAGACATTCATTTTGGGATAAAAATTATTAACAAACATTTATTTAAGGACATATGGAGTAATAAATAACTGACTTTGTTTTGCTAAACTTACAAACATTCAATTCCAACACTTTTACAGCAAGCCTGCATAATAAATATTTAATGCGTTTTTTTTAAAAAAAATTATAGCAATAAGAAACAACGTTTTTTTTTTTTTTAGAAAGTTGGTTTCATTTAAGGAAATTGCCATCGTGTTACAAACCCTACTGAGTCTATTACAGATCTATTTCCCTACCTATTACAGACCCTATGGATCTATTACAGAACATGAAACAACCTAGTCTATCGAAACAGCTAGCCTATTACATAAACCAGTGATACAACTAAGCCCTATGGGCCATGAGGATAAATGTTCTCGACTTGCTCCGAGTAGGAGTCGAACCTGAGACCTCTCCCTAAAGGAGGACTCTACGCACACACCCGGATACCGCTAGGCCAAGAGGCCTTTGGTAAACGACGTCTTATTAGGACCATTTTTAAAAAAAAAAAAATAACAAAGTGGATCTTGAGCGGGAGTCGTTGCTCTTCTCGATTAGGTGGTGGCTAAGGGCCGATTTTTAACTTGAACGAGTTTTTTTTTTATTTAAAGTTTTTTTTTTGAAACCAAAAGAAACATATTATTAATGATAACGACAAACGTTTAGGATTCGACTATCCACAAAAATCGGAAGTTCGACCCAAACGGTGGGGCTCGCAATTACAGACGCTGCCCTAGATATTACATTTGCCATATTGGCATTTTGACTTGTCAATTGCAAAGAAAAATGAATATTCCTACTAAGCCTATCCTTGCAACGATTAACAAAATCTGACTTCGAAAGATTCCACCAGTCGAAAAGCTGGTCTTCACGAACATCTTGATGAAGTACTGCGTTTCTGTCCCTTTTTTGCTTCGCTAAGTCAGATTCAGACTTTCTCACATTCATAAAAACAACAAAACCAATACACAAGACCTTCACAAATGGAAGGGAATCACAAGCCTTCAACAACGGAAGGAAATCACAAATACACAAGGCCCTCACAAATGGAAGAGAATCACAAGCCTTCAACAACGGAAGGAAATCACAGGCTCTCACATACGGATATGGAGAGAAAAACAACAATACAAGAACAACAACAATAAACATTATTAAAAATCTATATTTAGAGTTAATCGCACCCTTTTAATTTTTTGCCACCTAACGCATAGGCGAGCCCTAAATGCCCGAAAAGGCCGTAAAACAGAGATGATTTTTTTTTTTTTTGAATTAAATGTTAATAACAAAAATACATAAATATTCTTACGGTCATTTTATAATCTTTATGGGAATTTTGGGGGAAAGTAGTTCCTCCATAAGTTATAAAAAATATGGTTCTTAAATATACGGACTAGTGTTTTAAGGTCTAAACTCGCTATTTTATTTATAGATGTTTTAAGGCCTAAACTCACTATTTTATTTTAGGTGTTTTAAGTCTTAAACTCATTGTTTTAATGCTTGAACTTGCTATTTTAAGGGTGAAACTATATTAAAAAGTAATTTTGTTTTTCACTTGTGAAAACTAGTTTCCCCTAAACCTACTCATTTAAGCATATTTTGAAATATACTATAGTGTTAATACTCGTAATTCTTAACGAATCATTATATTGGGACCATAGTTATAAATACCGTCCCGGACAACGCACCAGTTTTGCCATTGGGACGGGACGTACCGGTACCGGAACGCACCGGTGTACCGTACCGGATTTACCGCACATTTTAATATTTTTTAAGATAATTATATATATAACATATGTTCAACAAAAATTTATAGAAGCTAGTATTTTATCATCAAACTATACCAATACTAGCATAAGTTTAGTATAGGTTGCTTACAAATTACAGTTCTGCAGCTTTAATTTCTTGGACTACATAGGCTGCTTCCTGTTTAGCGACTTGACGACCTTGAAAGTTCTATTGCGTTGAATGGATGTTGATTAATCGTGAAGTATAAATCTAGGGCATAGCTTTAAAATAAAAACTCAAGTTTAAATAAATTTTTATTAGGTCCGACAATTAAAAATTGGTTTAAAAGTCTTTATTTTCGCGCACCGACCGGTACGACCATCTCGGCCGGAACGGTCCGGTTCGAACCGGTACGCGGCAGTTCAAAACGGTACAGAAACTGGGACGAAATTAAACATGTACCGCACCGGTTTTCAACTGGGACGGGACGTACCGACCGGTACGGATCGGGATTTATAACTATGATTGGGACAACAACTTTTTAAAGTTTTTTCGAAAATGTATATTGAGTACAAGGACTGAGGGAGTTTTATTTTCTCAAAATTCCATGAATCTTATTATTTCATTCGCACCGCACTTTGAGAAGGTTTTGGGAGAAATTAGTTTTTCTTAAATTACAAAAATCTATTTTTTTTCTACTTGCAAGCATTTGACGAATATTTAAGAACAATTTGAAAAACAATTCTTTTTATTATTTTTTTAGCCAAATTATTACAATAGTTTTTAATACAAGTAGGGGAGGGGGTTTGAACCCTTGACCTTCACTTTGGAAGACAAGGGCTTATGCCGCCAAAGGCTCATCGGCACAAGTTTCTCCTAAAATCTTGTGTTGCACCTCAGCTAATATTTTCATGTTACTACTTTCACTTCCAAATCACTTTTTTATGTTTATTTCCACATTATTTAATAATCAAATTAAATATTTATTATGAGATGATGAGAATATAACACTATTTTTCTTATCCTTCAAAAAAAAAACATTATATTTTTTATATATAAATAAAACATACTCATACTTTTCTTAGACCATCCACAATGGTTCAACAACCAAAATCCATTCAACACCCACTTTATCACTCCACCCCATCTTCTCTCTCCATCCACCTAATCATTCAACAACCCATCAACTTTTACACCTTCCAATGGCTTATTTAATACTCCCTCCGTCCCAACTTAAACTTCAAAAAAAAATTGGGTTCAAGAATTAAGAAAAAAATTGATGTGTTGTGAGTGTAGATGGTTTGATAAGAGAGAGAAAGTGGGGTAGAGAATAGTTAGTGGGTAATGGTTGTGAGTATGACATGTGTGACCTACAAATAAAAAAACAAAAAAAAAACTTTCCATTTTGGGATTTTGAAGTTTAAGATGGGTCGCCCAAAATAGAGATTTTTGAAGTTTAAGATAGGACGGAGGGAGTACTTACCATTCAACACCCTCCCAACTCATCATACTATACCCCACCACTTTTATTTTATTTTATATTTTATATTTTTATGATTATTAAAATAATAATAATAATATTTAATATTATTATTATTATTATCATTTATAATTTAAAAAATTCACACTTAATTAATTTTTTTAATTGCAATTAAATAAATACGAGAAATGACGAAGATTTTTTTGGTGTCGAAATTTAATGAAATTTGTATTTACTTATAGAGAAAAGAAAATGCTGAATTTTGGTGTAATATTTTTTATTTATTTTTAATAAGATAATTGGGATAGAAAAAATGGGTGAGATATTTTTTTCGGACCAACCAGCGATTGCCAAGTGTCACCTTGGTCGACCACTCCCCTGCTTCAACAAGTGTTGATGGTGGTCAACACTCTCCCCATTCAATAACCCCCATGCAGTGGATTCAACATATTGAAACCAATTAAGCAAGGCATTCAATATGCCATTGCAAATGATCTTATGTTGTAACTGAATTTTGTTTCAATTTATTTATCACTAGAAGTCACTATCATACCAGACTTCTAGTAACTCACAGAAATGAAGAGTAAACGACTAAAATGACCCGCGTACTATATGATTTCTACTAAAATGACTCGTGTACTATCTAAACTATCAAATCAACCTGCGTACTATCAATTAATTAGTCAAATCAACCCAAATCCTTAACGGATACTAATGGGTGTTAACAAATGTTAGTAAAAGGGGGTAATGTGTAAACTATTAAACTATAGACCTTAATATTTTTTCTCAAAGGGTCTTAAAGTGTCAATTTACATGTAACCCCCTCTCCTCATAACCCTACATCTACCAGCCTGCATCTTTCATGAACTCAACCAAAAACAAAAAAGAAAGGGGTCTGCATCTTCTTCCACTTTCTCCACCCCACCCCCACGCCACCCTTCCCCGCCCACACCTTTATCGCAACCGCTGCCCACCTTTCCCTTCCTCACCCTCATACTCCTCCCCTCTTTCATTTTCTTTATCATATCTTCCCAACGCCGCATCCCTTCTCTTGTCGTCTCCCATCTCTCTAAGAACCATCTCCACCCATAGTGCTTCCTTCCCCTGCCGTCGCCCCTCTTTTTCCCCGTTTTCTTCTTCTCATCATTGTAGTTTATTGGATCTGTTTCATCCTGTACAGATTTGGGTTTTTCATATTTCAATTTAATTTGTTTAATTTTCCAGATCTATTTCAAACTGAGTTTTCCAAATTCCCGGCCGTCTATATTCTTCTCGAATTTCCGGCGGTCGAAGGACGATGAGTGACTTGAAGCGCGGGCTCGTTGTATGACGGTGGTGAACAAGCAAAAAACTGAGGTGGTTGTCGGAGCCATGTGCAGAGATTCATAAATGGTCTTGTTCCAGTTTCCAGATCTAATTGTTTCAATCACAGTGCGATTTTGTATCGGGTTGGAGTCTGTTAGTTGCACCTTTGATCTATCTTATGTGTTGAAATGCTCTAATTTTGAGTTACTTGGTTTTGATTTGAATCTCACGGGTGTGATTTTTGAATGAATGCTTTGTTGGAGTTTAAAAATTAGTGGTTGAAGGCGGTGGCATTTGGTTGTGGATGGTGATGATGAGATGGTGGTGGCGCTGGTGGCATGAAATGGTGTTGGCGGTGGTGGTGTGAGATGGTGGTGGCGGTGGTGGTGTGAGATGGTGACGGGGTAGTGGTGTGAGACGGTGGTGGGAAAAGGTTGTTGTTGGTGGAGAAGAAACAATTAAGACATGATGGTAACTTAGCTAAACAAGTTAAGAATTTGTTAAGTTATGGGGCAATTAGAAAATTTCAATTGATATATCCGTCAAATTACTAACTCTCGTTAATGCTCACTAACATCTACTAACGATTTAGGTTGATTTGGTTCATTTATTAATAGTACGCAGGTTGATTTGGTAGTTTAGATAGTACGCGGGTCATTTTGGTTGAATTCATATAGTACGCAGGTTATTTTGGTTGTTTACTCCAGAAATGAATGGCCACATGTGTTGTTGATTCAGTACGATGGCATAAATCCACAAACTTTTACAACAAGCGCTATACCACCTTAATATTATTTTTTTCAAAAAAATTTGCGAGTCTTGTTTTTATATGGTTTAAGGTTTAGGGGTATAAAGGTAATACTAATATTAAAAAGTAGACTTTTTATAACTTATGCAGAAAATAGTTTCCCTCAAAACCTACTCTTATTTTTTTTTCTGCTAAGACCACCTTAAACGTTTTTAAGAATTAAATACAGTAGTTTTCGTCCGTCTAGAGAAAAAAAATGAATGAAAACTATTACTACTATTTCTAAATTCTAACCTGAATAATTACTTAAATTAATAAAAAATAGTTGTTTTTTTCAAAAAAAAGAGAGAGATAAAAGCATGCTTGCTCCTTTACATAATACATACTCTCTCCGTCCCACTCAAATTAAAAACAAAATTCTATTTTGGGTGTCCCATTTGAATTAGGACAACCTAAAAATAGAATTACTTAATTGGACCCACATTCACACTCACAACAATTTTCCACTCATTATTCTCTACTCCACTTTCTCTCCCCTATTTCACTTTTCATACTCACAACACCTACTCAACTACTAACACTTTTTCCTTAATCCCCGTGCCCAACCCAAAAATCCTAATTCGGATGGGACGGAGGGAGTACTTATTGTAGATAGTTTATTAAAGTTTTATGTTATGAAATTTATTTATATTTTAATATTGCATATACGTACCATGGTAAAGTGTGTATTTTCTCAAAATATTACTGTACATTTTAAGAAAAACACTTGAAAAAATACGGCCTAAAGTAACCATTTTTTTCAAAGTCGCTGTTGGCTATACGAATTTAGATTCTTCCGACTAAAATTCGCCATTGCTAAAATTGTACACATCTAGAATACTACTATAGTGTTAAGCTAAATCTTTAGTGGCAACAACATCTTTAATTTAATCTGAAATTTTGAACTTGCTTGGAAGTTAATTTAATTATCTTAATAATTAAAGCTTGTTATTGCTTCAAAAATAATAATAATTAAAGCTTGTTATTTATAGTATTATTGATGTTGTAGTTGTACATGTCAAGGATTAGAGAAGGAGATAGTCGGAGCCAATCATACATGGAGAGAGATAATTGATATGAGAGACTCAAATAATATTGTATGAATGACTCAAGTATTATTGATACTAGCAGTACATATTTATAGGAGTACAAAGAGAGTTCTAGAGTCCTAATCTAATTAGGAATACTAATACAATAAGGAAACTAATATTCTAGAATAATCTAACTTGATGTACAAGATACAATCTCTATGTTTGGTAATTACAATATGTGTTAGGAATATATAATATTCCTTAACATGCCCCCGCAAGATGGACGACCGATAAGAGAGTCCAATCTTGAAAGTGATGAGATGAACCGGGTTGTTGAAGTGAGTTGGTTGATGTGATCCCGGTTGTGGTTGATGTTGCCATGATCCTTACATTTGTACAAGTAAGGTTGTCACCCTATGAAGTGGACGTCTAAGGCTTTTACGTCGCGAGACGGGGGTAAGGTTTTTACGTCGCGAGACGGAGGTAAGGCTTTTACGTCGCGAGACGGGTGGAGGCTTTTACGTCGCGAGACGGGTGGAGGCTTTAACGTCGCGAGACAGGTGGAGGCTTTAACGTCGCGAGACAGGTGGAGGCTTTTACGTCACGAGACGGGTAAGGCTTTTACGTCACGAGATGGAGTAAGGCATTAACGTCGCGAGACGGAGTAAGGCGTTAACGTCGCGAGACGGGTTAGGGCTTTTACGTCGCTAGACGGGTGGAGGCATTAACGTCGCGAGACGGGTGGAGGCATTAACGTCGCGAGACGGGGTAAGGGGTTAGGTGAGCAGGGGTTTGGTTCAGTCGGGGCAGGTCGGTGGTTAATTGCTACAAGGGGTGGGGCGGCACCGAGTTGAGGACGGTGGGCATTAATGTCGCGAGACGGGGTAAGGGGTTAGGTGAGCAGGGGTTTGGTTCAGCCGGGGCAGGTTGGTGGTTTTGAGGGTTCCACCACAAAAGGTTGTGCAGCTTGGGTGGGTAGTAAAAAATAAAAACGGGTTTTGGTTTGGTGGAAAGATGGGGAAAAAAAAAACAAATTGGTGGAGCGGAAGGGGTTTTTTGTGGTGGTGATATACTGCAGAAAATAAAAATAGAGTTTTGACCGGAGTTTCTTGGTTTTGGTGGTGGTGATATGGCGGCAAGGGTGGGGAAAGTTTTCCCGTGGTGGTTTAGTATGGTGGTTGGCGGAAGCTTTTGTGGTGGAGATAATATGAGGCGGTTTATAGGGTTTTGGTGGAGAAGTCCCTTCATGGATCATTGATTTGATACCATGTCAAGGATTAGAGAAGGAGATAGTCGGAGTCAATCATACATGGAGAGAGATAATTGATATGAGAGACTCAAATAATATTGTATGAATGACTCAAGTATTATTGATACTAGCAGTACATATTTATAGGAGTACAAAGAGAGTTCTAGAGTCCTAATCTAATTAGGAATACTAATACAACAAGGAAACTAATATTCTAGAATAATCTAACTTGGTGTACAAGATACAATCTCTATGTTTGGTAATTACAATATGTGCTAGGAATATATAATATTCCTTAACAGTACCAATAACAAATATTATATTTTCATTAAAATAATTAGATTAACTTAATATTATTACTCAAAATTTATTCGTAATATCAAAAAAATGGGAACAATATTTGAAGACTGAGTGAGTATTAATTTTCTAATGTCATTTACTATGACATAAATATGTAAATAAATAAAAATATATTAATTAGGTTATCAAAAGAGTGGTTCAGTGAATAATGATAGCAGCACAAAAGAAAATTACAAAATAAAAGATACAAAATGAGTCAATGATATTTTATTGATTGTATCGATTGTAGACTCTGCACACTCTAATTAATTGCATTAACAAAATCATGACACATTATTTTATAAACTAAATTTATAACATTTTTTTTACTTTATATAGTATTTATTTATTTACACTTTCTTGCCTCCAAACTAAAACCGGTAATTAAATGAGATACTCATAATGTCAAACTAAAAAAAAATAAAAGCACACACGCACACATATAAAAAAAAATGTTCTTGTCTCAAAATGCACCTTGTCCAACTTGCCAAACAATTGATGGCTATTGTATTTTTTATCATTTGATTTTTCTTCATTTTTTATTATTGTATTAACCTATAAAGTATGACTAGCTAGCTAGTAGGTAGAAATCGACGGTGGAATAAGATTGAATCAACCTCGTGTGAACTAATTAAATAATTTTTCTTTAAACGGCATGCTAGAAATGTACATGTAAATTGAAAAAAAATACTCCCTTTGTCCCTAAATGAGTGTCCATTTTCAAAAAATATTTGTCTCAAAATGAGTGTCTTTTTTTAGCATAACTTTGTCCTTAAATGTTTTTTTTTTAATTTTTTTCACCAGTCTCTTTATATGTGCAAAACTAAATGTTTGGGAAGGAGATTACAAGATTATATATGAATCTTTGCCACCAAAGTGTACAAAAAATTGACATTTTCAAATGTCCCTTAAAATGAAATTTAGACACTCATTTAGGAACAGAGATAGTACTACAAATCTTAGAGGAAGAAGATATTTCAATAGATACTAAGGGAAAAAAATGAAAGAAAGGATAAAAGATAGGTGACAAAATTATTTTCAACCTTAAATTGTGTTTTTTATTTTTATAAGGGTTAATGACAATTTAGACCCTGAAGTACCATACCACCCTTCCAATCGAGTCCCGGATGTCTTTTTTCACCAGATCAGACCATGGGGTGATTCATTTTCGCCAATTAGGGCCTTTTTGACGGAATTCGTTAAAAAGTCAGTTAAAAGGCATGTGCCGTGCACGTGACTAACGGAATTGGGTTGTTTGAATTAAGATTAACTATTAAGGGGTTAAGTGAAAATTTTGAAACTTAAAGGATTAACAAGTATTAATATATAAAAGGGTGTAAATGTTTATATATCTTCATCTTCAACCTCCTCCACCGATTCCCATACCCATATCGCCAACGCCAACGGCCTCCGCCCTACTCTCTCCATCCACCGCATCGATCCATCCTCTCCGGCCACTCGAATTAATTCACAAAGGCGGTCGAAGCCCTAATCCGTGAATCAACACTTCAATCTCTACATACACCTCTCAAGCCCAGTCCCAGATCTCCTTCTAAAGCCATCTGAACGCCAGATCCGGCCGTACTCCCTCCACTGGTCATCATCACCATTGCCGGCCTTCACTAATTTCCCCATCGCCGGCCGTACTCGTTATCCGGACATCACCACCGCTGCCAAAATCCGCCTCTGTTCTTCTCTCTGTCAACATTAATTTGTTGATTTGGGATTGTTGAGTTTGTGAAAGTTGTCGGAGCTTTTATTTGTGAAATCTGGGTTGGGTGATTTATGTAATTTTGTGAATTTCAAGCGCATTTGTTTAAAAAATTGGATAGGGGTTTGGCCGGATTTGTTGAAGAAAGGGGTGGGGGTTTGGCCGGGTTGGTTGAAGGGGTTGGGGGTTTGGTCGGACTTAATTAGTTTTAATTTAACTAAAGATGATTAATTGCTGGAGGGTAATGCGCCCAATTGACAGTAAGGTAAAAAAAAGCGTTTTGAGGGTGTAAATGGAGATGGGCGCCTAGACAAGAACGAGCTCAAGGAAGTTTTCAAGCACCTCAAGGTAAGATTTATGGGTTAGGAGAGCTGGTCAAGCACTTTCACTATTTCATAGCAACGGAGATGGGTTTGTGAGCGAAGGGGAGTTGAATGATCTTGTTAACTATATTAAGAATTTTAGCTACTAAAATGAACCAAAAATGATATGAAAGCATGTAAAAACAATAACCTTGAGGGCTTTGGACTCTAGGCCCCCTGAGTGAGATCCAAATGCCATAAAAACCCAAGGTCAGATCAAAATCCCATTTAAACCCACCACAGCCCACAACCCGCCCCAGCCCTGCCCATGCCCTGCCCAGCCCAGCCCGCCCATACCCAGCCCGCCCATGCCCGCCCGCCCATGCCCATGCCCGCCCGCCCATGCTCTGCCCAGCTCACTGTTCGGATGCAAAATTAAAATGTTGGGTATGGGAATTGAACCCATGACTTATTGTGAAAACTAACAACTTAACCACTACACCAGCCTACTGTTTGATACAAAATTTGCAATATATTCTATTACTATTGCGCCTAAATGAAACTAAGTGAAGAAAAAACAAGATTCTAAATCAATTTATAAAATTTTTGATTATTCCCAAAACATCAACTTTTTGTTAAAAAAAAAAAAAAAAAAAAACAAGATTTACAAAAAAATATATAAAGTATTTAAATATTTTATTAGAAAAAAAATATAAAAGACCCAAAGATAAATTAAATTATAATTTTGTGCAATATCGAATTTTAATTTTAATTTTTTTTTACTAGCACCCTCCAGTAAACTATTTATATAAAATGACACTATTTAAGTCCTTATTACCAAATTGTCATTATTTGCACTTATAAGACCTTTTGAGAGACTCATGAGTCTGCTATGAGACCTTGTAAATAGACCCTCATAAGTCTTATATGAGACATTTTTACATGTCTCATAAGAATTTACAAAGACTTTGATACAAATTATAAGACCTAAAAAATACACTTATGAGACCTTTGAGAGACTCATGAGTCTGCTATGAGACCTTGTACATAGACCCTCATAAGTCTTATATGAGACTTTTTTACATGTCTCATAAGAATTTACAAGACTTTGATAGAAATTATAAGACCTAAAAAATGCACTTATGAGACATTTGAGAGACTCATGGGTCTGGTATGAGACCTTTGTAAATAGACTTATGAGTCTGGTATGAGACAATTTACATGTCTCATAAGAATTTACAAGACTTTGATACAAATTATAAGACTTAAAAAATCACTTATGAGACATTTAAGAGACTCATGAGTCGGATATGAGACATTTGTAAATGGCTCTCATGAGTCTGATATGAGACAATTTACATGTTTAATAAGAATTTACAAGAATTTGATACAAATTATACGACCTAATTAATCATGTTTTTTAATGTAAAATGATATTTATTTTACAAATTTAATGTTTTTGTGAATAATCAAGAATTTCATTAATTGATTGGAAAGTTTTAATTGCTGACATTTATTTTGGCAAGAATGATACTTCTATTATTAAATGTTGTGAAACATTAATCAAGTTGTTCTAATATATTTTTAATATTAACTCTTATACCGAAAGTATAAGACTAGTTCTTCTCTTATACTTTAGATATGAGAGTAATTTTCTCACATTAAATCCCCATTTTTAAAAAAAATTATATACCTAAAATATAAGACTAGAATTACTCTTATATTTAAGGTATAAGAGTTATTTAGTTTATTTTCTTATAATTCTCATATTTTCAGTATATAATAGACTTAGTTGGTGTCATTTATGTAAATAAATGCCTTAACAGAAGGGTGATAATTAAAAACTTATAAAATATTATGAAATAATGTATTTTCGCAAATATAATTTAATTTATTTTTAGGTCTTTCATATTTTTTTAATAAAAAGCTTTAGATATTTTATATTCTTAAATCATGTTTTTAATATTCTAACATATATTAAAAAAATTGTGTTTTTGTGAATATTCAAGTTTTTCATTAATTAATTGTAAAATCTCAAGTTTTGTAATTTAGTTTCGTCCAGATTTCAGTTAGTAATAATAAATATTGCAAAATTAGAAACAAGCAATGCATTGGCTTAGTGGTAAAGACATGGTTGTTATTGTAAAAGACCTAGGTTCGAAACCTGGGAACAACATTTTTGCTTTTAATTAAAAGGGGTGGCTGGCATTGAGTTCTGGATCCGAGGCGGGTGGGCCGGGGCGGGTTGGCGGGTCGGGACATCGGGCCTGGGCATTGGGCTTGGGGGCAGCCTGACCTGAGTAGTGTGTGATGGGTTTTTGGGCTTTTATGGAATTTTGATTTGGACAATGGGTGGAGGTGGACTTTTGGATCTCAGGTGGACTTTTATGGAATAATGATCTGGGAGAAGGGGCCTTGTGGAATTATGCCTAACCTTGAACTGACGATGACATACTCCCTCTGTTCCGCCCGACTTAGGATTCTTGGTCAAGCAATTTATACTTTGACCAACAATTTGAACAAAAATAATTATCTTAATGAAAATCTAAAAATAGTTATTTAGTTTATTATTAATCGTGATACAATAACAAGTTTTAAATTTTTATTAGCATCATTATATTTCTTCAAATATTTGGTCAAAGTATAAATTGTTTGACCAAGAATCCTATGTCATGATACAATAACAAGTTTTAAATTTTTAATTAATTTTTTTGTTTCATTTTTATAATTATTTTAATTTTTCTAATAAAAAAATTAATTCTATTATTTAGAATAAAAATTACTTTTTTCTACTATTTTTAATAGGTGCACAAATATTGGTGTTTTTTTTTTTTTGAAAAAATGATAATTGTTTTGATTTTCAACCCTACTAAATTTGATATTTTCATTAACCCTCAACAGAAATATCAACTTCAAACAACGCAATTCCGTTAGTCACGTGCACGGCACGTGCCTTTTAACTGACTTTTTAACAAATTCTGTCAAAAAGGCCCTAACTGGCGAAAATGAATCACCCCAGGGTCCGATCTGGCGAAAAAAGACATCCGGGGCTCGATTGGAAGGGTGGTATAGTACTTGAGGGTCTAAATTGTCATTAACCCTTTTTATAATCCGGTGTACACACTTTTCGTCTCATAACAATTTGCACTATATTGCTGAATACTGATCATTTAATTAGTGACAAGTTAATTAAATTTAATTTATAGACAATTCTGTATTTGGGAAGAGATTTAAGATGATCCACATAGGGATGACATGGATGTCTCAAGTGATGTGTACCCACCCTTGTGGATCAGATGGGATAATCATTATCAACAACAACAACAAAGATGAAACGATGTCGTCAGATATTTGAGAGATTTGCATTGGTTTGTTTATAGAAAGGAAAAGGGGTAGCTGAGCAGAAGTGGCATATTCGGATAAGTAATATGAGAGCGTATTTTACACGCATACTTGGTGGCGGAATCAACTTGCAACTTTCTTCTTTTTCCCACTAGGGGATCCCAATTTTTTTTTTTTTTTAAACCTTTTCTAGTTGGAGGAGGTTTCTTGTTCTCGTGAGAACACTCAGATCCATTTCATAGAAGAGACGTGTCGATCCATGACCCGTGTACAACATTTTTCGCGAAGCGTAGGATCTCAACCCATGTTTCACTCAAAATCTGCCACGTGGCAGCGACCTATTGTTCCAAGTTTATTTTTTTTCTCAGATTTTTTTTCGTATTTTTTTAGTTTTTATATTTTTTTTGACCGTTTTTTTCGTTTGCCAAAAGTAATAATTAGTATAACTAAATGTAACAACTGTGTTACTTATAAAGTAACATTGTTTATAAATAAACGTAACATCAGTTTTATAAAAAAAAAATTAGCTAATTTTACTCATCTTTCAACTGTAATACTAACTATAAATACGTGTAATACTAAACGTAATACTCTCTCCGTCCCGACTAAGGTTCTTAGTTTGACTTTACACGAAGATTAAGAAAAAATAAATGTTGTGAGTATGAAAAAGTAAGTAAGAGAAAGTAGGAGACCAAAGGCCTTCTGGCCGAGTGGTAACGGGTGGGTGTGTTAGGGCTTCCTTTGAAGGGGAGGTCCTGGGTTCGATTCTCCCTTGAGAGAATTTGTGGAGAAGCAAAATATCAGTCGTTGTAATAGGTTCGACAATTGTGAAACTCCATAGGAACTTGTAATAGACATGGCTATAGATCGGCAGGTCTTTAGATAAGACTGTAATAGATTCCATATAAATTTGTAAACGATGACAATTGTCTTGAAATGAATGATATAGTCCAGCTGTTAAAAAAAAGAGAAATTAGGAGAGATAAAGTGGGTAGGGAGTTTTTGTTGTGAGAATGACAAGTGGGTCCCATGGTCCATTTTAGGTGATAAAGCAACTAAGAACCTTAGTCTGGGACAAACCTAAAAAGAAAGTAAGAACCTTAGTCTGGGATGGAGGGAGTAGTGTTTTTCCAAAATATTTTTTTATTTTTTAGTATTTTGATTTTATTTTTTAAAAAGAAAGTAACATTTGAAAAATAACAACTTATATACATGAATGTAATTATTTGTACAAGTAAATGTAACACTTTAGTAGATGAAATTGTAACAGATTTCTATCGATAATGTAATACTTTTACATGTATCATGATAAATTGAACCCATTGTAACTTATTATTTGAAAACATATAGATATACCATTATACAAGTAAACGTAACTGTTTTACAATGTTATTGTACAAGTAAAATGTAACATTCGTTTATAAAAATTGTTACTGTGTAAATGATTGAATTATTACTTTTCTATACATATGTGTTACAATTATTTCGCAAATGTTAGGTTAATGTTCAGTTTGTGCCATTCCAGATGGTGCGGAAGAGGAGCCAAAAAAGGGTACGAAATTGATGTCTGGTTAATTTGTTGTGTGCTTTGATCCATGGTAGTGAGATTTGGGGAAGATGCTGAGTGTCTTTGATTCTAAAATTACAACCTTACCCTTATTATATAATAACTTGAAATATGGAAATAAGGGTATTTTGGTCAAAAGAAAAAATAGGCTACATGATGTTAAGATATTCTAGCAAAACTCATTAAACAACATTGTCATTTTTATTTGCGTCATTTTTTTTAATCATTTTTATAATAGTTATCATAATTTTTTAGGGGGCGTACAAGGATAATTTAAACTGTAGGGGTGATTATTACAATTTTGAAAGAAGCTTGTTACGTTTTTCATCCATTTTGGTTAGTTTTTTAACGGTCCGTCCAAAATTACACCTAATTGCAAGAAAAAGACAAACTCAGTAACCGACTTGTAACAAGTACAAATTGGATAACCAATTGAAACATGATGATAAACTCAGGTAATTAAATTGCAATTTGCCCTTCTTTTTACTTCTCTTTCTTTTCTTTTTTTCTTTTATAGTTAGTCCAAATGTTTTATTATAGTAATATGTTTTTTAGTATTATATATTTTTATATTAATAAACATTATATATTTTATATTTATTACAATATTTATTATTTTTCAAGGAAGTACAATTTCTATTATTGATTATGCAAAATAAATTAAATTCTAATCATCCAAATTAAAATAACTTGCATTTTACCCTTGACCCATAACCACAACACAAAATAAACGTACATTCCCCCAAAATCTTCACCACAACTATCACATTCTCCTACTTTACTTAGGGATGGTCAAACCGGACCGGAGAAGCCTGGAACCGGAGCAAACCGGCGAATAAACCGGAACCGCCAGTCATCTGGGCCGGTTAAGGTTCACATAAATGGCGAACCGGACCGGAACCGAAAATCCCTTGTTTTTCAATAATTTTTAACTTGTTTATTCATTATTGACCGGAACCGTACTGGAACCGGATTGTGGTAACCGGAACTGGAACCGGTGTAACCAAGGGCCAGTTAAGGTTCATATAAATGGCGAACCGGAACCGCCGGTTCCGAACCGGAACCTGGCTATCCGTAACTTTACTTTTCATACTCATAACTTTTGTTTATTCTTAATCTCTGTGTAAAGTTCAACTAAAAACCTTAGTCCAAGACGGAGCGAGCATTGTTATCTTAATAATTTGCCAAAAAATAGACCCTTAAAAAGTTTCTATTTTGCTCAAAAGAAAAAGGTGTTGTGGTGTAGCTTAGAGAGTCTTCAACATATGCTATTTCTTCAATCTAGCATAGTACGTGATTAAAATTTTAAAATTTACTCTTGATTGAGGTTAAAAAGAAATTTGAACAAAACTTGAACATTTTTGTTTTGTTTGGAGGAGCATAACTTAATTTTATTGATACATTTTGTAATTTATATTATCATATACTCCCTCCGTCTCACTTTAGTGTGAACAAAAAATTTTGGCACACAAATTAAGAAAAAGTAAGAGAGATAAATAGTGGAGGGAGGTGTATGTTAATATGGAAAATTAAATGAGAGAATGAGTGGGAAGAATAGTAAGTTAATTGGTGTTGTGAGTGTAAAAGTAAAGTATGAGAGAGAATGACTGGGATGAAAAGTAAAGATTATTTGCTATTTTGGGGTGGTTCACACTAAGGTGGGACGGACGAAAAAGGAAATAAGTTCACACTAAGGTTGGACGGAGGGAGTATAAGTTATTGTTTTGTTTAGTTATTTAATTTTTTGAATACTAATTAATACAGTCTTATCATATTATCACTAATATATCAATTAAGAGAAAATTTGGGAAAAAACGTGTTTTTCCTTAAGGTTGTGTACGGCGTGTTTTTAAGTTGGCGCGGTGGCATTTTTGTAATTAACGGGAAGTTGTTTAGCGCTGATCGTAAGTGTCAGTGGTATTGTAAAAAAGTGCCAGCACATGTACATTGACACTTATTGACACTACCACTGGCAGTTTTTAATAAGTGTCAGTATCAATGTTAAAAAGTGCCAGTGTAATGGCTGGCAATTATTAACACTACCACTGTCACTTTTAATAAGTGCCAGTATCAATGTAAAAAAGTGCCAGTGTACTTACTGACAATTTTTAATATTACCACTGACGCTTAAGAAAAGTACTAGTTTCATGTTTATAAACGCCAGTATGAAATCACTGGCTTTTTGTAATATTAACACTGGGCATTTACTATGGTTGCCAGTATTTACGAAAATGCCACCACTTGTTTCGAATAATAATGCCCAACGTCTTTGAAAAACACGTTTTTCCTTTGCTTAAGGAAAAACGCGTTTTTTCACAAGACTTGCTCATCAATTAATAAAAAATATTTCAAAGAGATGAAATAACAAAGACAATTATAAAAATGATACAAAATTTAAAACAAAATTATTAAAATTATTTGATAAAAAAATCTACCCCATTTCAAAAGAGTAACGCACTTTTTGCACTAAATCTGGAGGAGATTCACAAAGACCTTCCCAACACATTCAACCAAAGATATCTAATCTAAAGTACCACTAAATGAAGAAATACAATTAATAAACTCATTTTGTTTCCAAATTAAAATTAAAGATCTTTTTCAATTTAAGAGACGCTCTATGAATATTAAATTTTGATAGTATTTTTTTCCTATGCATTTGCAAAGATTATTTTTTAAGTTTAAAATTTAATTTGAAATAAGAAATAATAAAAGATTATTTAAAGATGTATTATAATATAATCAAAATCATCAATTTTATGATAAAAAAATATCATCTATTTAGGAGTAATCATTTGCGATATACTATATGAACTCATTTTCACTCTTACATGAAATCATGCAGGATGATCTCCATTAGAAAGTTAGAAAAAGGACAACCCATGATATCTTTTCCCTGTTTGGAAAGAAAAAACAAATTCCAAATTATATTAATTTCTCCACTTGTTCTTATAGTAAATTTGATAAGTATTTCAATTAATTTACTCGTTTAAAATAATATGTGTTTCGGCCAATTTTTGACAATTGGACTAATAAAATGAAGAAAAAAGAAATTGGGTACAATGGAATAAAGAAGTGAAAGATTCAAGAATATTGGACTAGGATGTAACGAGGAAAGCCTTTGAGCAACTACTCTCTGGCATAAAACCTCGGGAGGTTTTGGAAACCTACCTCTGTACCAAACGATTTTATTAATGTATGAGTGTGAGTACAAGAGAAAGTAGAGAGGGAGAGTTACAAGAGAGAAGTGAGTGTGTGCATTACAAGGATATGTGTTCTATTTATACTAAGAAGGTAAGCTGATAACTAAGAAATAAATCCTAATATCTCGGAAAGTTTGTTATGCTCTATCCCCTTGGTTGCCGTTGCTTGACTTGGTCTTTGATAAGTCGTGCTTGCTGATTGAGTCCTACTTTTCATGTGATAACACCTATAAAATAGGAGGGAATATACCTTGGATTGACCTGGTCTTCAATTGATGATATGGTTGATATGGTGATCCTAAAAAATAGGATCTGATAACTGTGTTCAAGTCGTCAGCTCAGGTTGTCACGTCAGGATGTAAGGTCAACATGTAGAAAAAAGTCAACATGTAGAGTCAAGATGTAAGATGTCGGAGCAAGCTGAAGTCTTCAAGTTGTTTACAGCATGTTGAAGGCTTCAAGATGCAAGATGTGGCTCATTTTATCCATTATGTAAAATGTAAGACGTAAACTCAACCTGTTATCTCCAGGAAGTAGAAGTAGTGTTGTGAGATTTTTCACCCCAAACAATATGTAATTATTTTTAGGGTGACTTGGTTAGTATACGAAGTGTATTTTAGTTGTACCGTGTACCAACTAAGTTTAGCTTGATATAAAAAAATACATATCATTGTGTAAGATACCCGGGGGAAAACGGAGAAAGTTCCCTCGAGAATCAAACACGGCACTTTCAATGTTTAACGGAGTCGCCACGTTAGTTTAACTTTAAACCCAAACTTAACGAAAAATTGTTAGAGATTGCGAGTTCGGAGGTCACATTACATCTTGGGAAGAACTTAATCGAGGTTCACCCAAGATGCCTCGAAAAACCGAGTCTCCCTAAGTTGTTGACAAAAAATGTGCAAGTGTGTGTGTGTATTTTAAAATGGGAGAGATTGACTTTTAACAGAACACAGTTAGAAAGTTAACAGAAAGGGATTATTTTGCAAAGATTTTGACAGAATAGGGTTTAGACAGAAAAACTTTCCACTGACCAAACCATCCTTACGGCTGGTCCAAACCATCCGTACGGTTGGTGATGTGGCGGATTTTGTACTATTTATTTCCCTAGTATTTCCTATGTATTTTCACTTATTTTGATGTATTTTAGACTAGATTTGATGTATTTGAGACATTATTTTATCATTTGAGCTTTATTGTAATCCGGGGTAGAATAGTCGTTATTAATTAATTATTTTTCCCGGATGTAACTTTTGGTGAGCTTCAAAGTCTTGTCTCAAGGATCAAGAATAGTCAAAGTCAAGTCAGGTCAAAGTTAACCGGAGCGGAGGAGTATGGGTACAAACTGAAATTTCTGGAAGCTTGAGGACTGTTCTGCATTGGTGGAAAGCCAAGGGATTGCTGTCAAGAATTAAAAGACTGCAGGGACCAAACTGCAAATAACTGAAAATCCAGGGGTTGAAAGGCAAATGGTGAAAACCGACTCATCCGTACTAGGCCAGGCACCAGCAAATCGAATTAGTGGAGGAATTGATTTTTGATTTTTATTTTGATTTTTATTAATTTATCTTTTTCATTATCCTTAGAGAGTTTTAATTAGGAATTAATTATAATTAGTGGAGAATTAGGATTTATGAGGGATCGACTTTTCTGAAGGAAAAAAAAGAAGAGGACGTATTTGACTTTTCTTTCATCTTGGTTTTTGAGCTTTTTCATGGAGAACTAAAACTCCATTACTTTGGATTTGAGATCTTGATCCGGGTGTTTATTTCTATTGAGGTATTTCTTTTTCTTTATTAATTCTTGTTCATAATCTTGCTTGTACCGTTTTAGATTAATTTCTAGGGTTTGTAAATCTGGCCAATTTACTTGTCCTCTTTATTGATCTTTGCTAGATTACTCGTTCTGTGCCAGAATTAGGGTTTTCATTGTAGCATCTCCACGAATTGTGTATGTGCCATAGCAATTTGGGGAGTAGGCAAGATTAGACGATTATCTAAATTATTTTTAGAAAGCGTTCTTGATTTTAGTCTCTTAAAACTTCATCAATTAATCTTTAGACCTTTTCTGTGCCAGTTTAGGTTTAATTTTAATTAGGGTTTATAGTGAGTGTGCCACTGCCATAAACTATTCTGAAAGAAGAGACAGGGATTGAAATACATCTCGTAATCGAGTGAATAAAATTAACGGAGATTAGAATTATCAGTGATATTAGAATTAAAATCCGGTGACAGTATCAAATCTGAAGTGCTTTTTAATCATTGTTTTAATCACAATTAGTTTAATTTCCCGTCTAGGAATTAATTATAATCAAATCAAACCCCCAATCTGGTCAAGTGACTGTTCGCAAATAATCATCGTTCTTCGTGGATCGACCCTGACTTACCCTAATTACATTATTAGTGGCCGAGTTCAGGTCTAATTTAGTAGGTGTGCGACTAAGCCTACCAAATTTTGGCGCCGCTGCCGGGGAGCGGTGTTATTGTTTGCGTTCTTTTTATTTTATTTTCTTTTTATTTTATTTTTTTTTTCTCTTTTAGTTGTTTACTTGCTATATTTCTAGTTATCTTTATTGCTTATTATCTTGTAGTGTGGAACCGTGCATGGTCCACACCCGTTCTACTAACGATTTGATTGTACCATTTGATCCAGAAATCGAAAGGTCTTTCAGGAAAGGACGACAGCAAAGTAAGAGATACAAGGCAATTTTGTTGGCTGAAGATATGGCGCAACAAGGTCAGGGTAACGCTGGTGCTGGTGGCGCTGGTGAAGATAATGCCGGTGGAAATAACGCAGGAGGTAGACAAGCAGTACCACCACAGACATTGAGGCAAAGGACTGCACCGAATTGGAATGAGCAACCACATGCCGTCCAATTCCCTGCCTTACCTGCCGGGGTGACATTTGAGTTGAAGCCGGGGCTACTGAATCAGCTACCGCACTTCACAGGGATGCCCGGAGAGGATCCTAATCAGCACATCTCACAGTTTGTGCAAATCTGTCAGAGTATGAAGCCGGCAGCGCTTCCGATCGAGCACCTTTTGTTGAGGGCGTTTTCTTTCACACTGAAAGATAACGCGAATGGATGGTACTATCATTTGCCACCCAACAGCATCACGACTTGGCAGCAGATGAAAGAAGTATTCTTGGAAGAGTTTTTCCCTCAGGATCAGATAAATGTGATGAAGAGAGACATTAGCAATATGGAGCAGAAGGCTGATGAGACCCTATATGACTACTACAACCGCTTCCACAAGCTTTGTAGGAGTTGCCCGTATCATGGGTTTACTGAGGATCAGCTGATTGTCTATTTTCATGGGGGATTGACTATTCAGGATAAACGGCTAGTGGATTCGTGCTGTGGGGGAAGCATTCTGAACAAGACTACCGAGGAAGCTAAGAGATTGATCGAGGAGCTGGCTAAGAGTACGAGGACCCATGGCAAGAGGTCTAATGTGAGACAGGTCAGTGCAGCAGGTTCTAACAGTGGGGTGTCCAGTAAGTTTGAGACGGATATGGAGGATCTCAAGGGTATGGTTAAACAATTGGTTCTGGGACAGACACCGAAACCGTGTGGGATTTGTTATGACATTACGCACCCTACAGATTCGTGTCCGTCTCTGCAGACGGGCGAGATGGAGGATGTTAATGCGGTTGGGTTTGCGCAGCAGGGACAGAGACCGATGGGTAACACCTATAACCCCAACTGGAAAAATCATCCTAATTTCAGATGGGGTACAGGTCAGCAGCAAAATCAGCCGGGTGGTCAGGGACAGCAGTTTGGTAATCAGCAGGGTTATCAGCAGCAGCAATACCAGGGTAATCAGTACAACTCTTATAGACCACCATATCAGCAGCAGCAGCAGCCGCCACAGCAACAGCAGCAGCAGCAGAATTCTCCAGGACAGTCTACAGAGGCATTGCTGAATTCTTTGGCTCAGAGTGTTAGCACCATGAACCAGAATTTTCAGCAGTATCAGCAGCGCACCGATGCGAGCATTGGTAACTTGGAGAAGCAAATGGGTCAGGTAGCTGATGCAGTGGGACGGATAGAGGCTAGAGATTCGAGGAAGTTGCCATCTCAGACTGAACCGAATCCTAAGCAGAATGCATGTGCGATGACTCTTCGCAATGGTAAGGAGCTGCAGGATAAGGTTGTGGATGAGGAACCGGAGGCAAAGGTTGAGATTGCAGAGCCAGTACAGAAGGCACCAGTTCAGACAGAGACTACACCAGAGGTTAAGGCTCCTGTATATGAGCCTGAAGTTCCATTCCCGGAGGCCTTGAAAGAACATCGGAAGCCGGAGCCTGATAATGCTATTTACGATACTTTCAAGAGGTTAGAGGTTAATATTCCGTTCTTGGATCTTCTTCAGACTGTCCCGAGGTATGCAAAGTTTTTGAAGGAGTTGTGTACTCTGAAGAGGAATCAGAAGGAAAGGAGTAAAAAGAAGGTTAAGGTTAGCGAGCATGTGTCTGCAGTGTATCAGAGGAAAATGCCTAAGAAGTGCAGTGACCCAGGGATGTTCGTGATTCCAGTTACTTTGGGGGATGCTTCTGAGCATAAGGCCATGTTGGACTTGGGGGCTTCAATCAACGTCATGCCATATGCGTTGTTTGAAACTCTTAAGTTGGGGCCACTTCAGGATACCAGAGTTGTGATACAGTTGGCGGATAGGTCTAATGCCTACCCGAAGGGATTGGTGGAGGATGTTCTAGTCCGGGTTGGTAAGATGATTTTCCCGGCGGATTTCTATGTTCTTGAGATGGAGACGGATCCAAAGGCCCCCATACTGTTGGGGAGGCCTTTTATGTCGACTGCTCGGACCAAGCTCGATGTAGCTAATGGTTCACTTACTATGGAGTTCGATGGGCAAGTAATGGAGTTCAACATCTTTGACTCTATGAAATACCCTAAGGACTCAGAGTCTTTGTGTTTCATCGATGTGATCGAGCCATTGGTGGAGGAGGTATTTGAGGTGTCTAGTGGAGATGATGATATCAAGACCGCATTAGAGAATGCTTTGGGGTATGCTAATTTGGAGTTTGACATCTCAGACTCGATGAAGGAAGCGGTTATGGGTCTTACAGAGAGTGCTATGTTTGCTACTGCGCCGGGTCATGGTCAGATAAAGCTAGAGGTTCCGATGGAGAAACTTGTTCCATCTATAGAGAAGGCACCGGAGCTTGAGTTGAAGGTCCTCCCTGAGCACCTTAAGTATGTATATCTAGGTGAGGGAGAGACGCTTCCGGTGGTGATTTCTAGCAGTTTGACAGCGGATCAAGAGAAGAGGTTAATTGAGGTGATCCGGGAGCGGAAATCTGCGATTGGTTGGACTATTGCCGATCTCAAGGGCATTAGTCCATCTTTATGTATGCACCGGATCAACCTAGAGGAGAATGCGAAGCCGGTGAGGCAACCGCAGAGGAGGCTTAACCCGCCAATGATGGAGGCGGTGAAGAAGGAGGTCCTGAAGCTACTACAGATGGGGATCATCTATCCCATCTCCGACAGCAAGTGGGTGAGCCCCACACAGTGTGTGCCCAAGAGGGGTGGGATCACGGTCTCCCGTAATCAAAAGGGAGAGATGGTTCCAACCCGGGAGCAAACGGGGATTCGTGTGTGCATTGATCTCCGGAGGCTAAATGAGGTAACTCGTAAAGACCACTTTCCCCTCCCCTTTATTGATCAGATGTTGGAAAGGTTAGCCGGAAGGGCGTATTTTTGTTTTCTCGATGGTTTTTCCGGGTATTTTCAAATACCTATTGCCCCGGAAGACCAAGAGAAAACTACATTTACATGCCCCTTCGGCACCTTTGCCTATCGGAGAATGCCGTTTGGATTGTGTAATGCACCTGGGACTTTTCAAAGGTGCATGATGAGTATTTTCTCCGATTTTGTGGAAAAGTTTATGGAAGTTTTCATGGATGACTTCACTGTCCATGGAGACTCGTTTGATGAATGCCTTGCTCATTTAGGACTAGTGTTGGATAGGTGCATTGAAACCAATTTGGTCTTAAATTTTGAAAAATGTCACTTTATGGTCGAGCAAGGCATTGTTTTGGGTCATGTTGTGTCGAAAAAGGGTATCGAAGTTGACAAAGCTAAGATTGATGTCATTTCTTCACTTCCTTACCCGACCAATGTGCGTGAAGTCCGGTCTTTCCTTGGTCATGCCGGGTTTTACCGGAGGTTCATTAAGGACTTCTCAAAGATTGCTTCACCTCTATGCACCCTGTTGCAAAAAGAGGTTGATTTTAATTTTGATGATAATTGCAAGCAATCTTTTAATGAGTTGAAGTCTAGGTTGACAACTACCCCCATTATTCAAGCACCCGATTGGTCTCGTCCCTTTGAGATCATGTGTGATGCTAGTGATTATGCCGTGGGGGCGGTTTTGGGTCAAAAAGTGGAGCGTGCCTCGCATGTGATTTATTATGCGTCTATGACCTTGAATGGGGCACAGAGAAATTACTCCACTACTGAGAAGGAGATGTTGGCGGTGGTTTTTGCACTAGAAAAATTTAGGTCCTACTTGTTGGGTACTAAAATCATTGTTTACACCGACCACGCTGCTCTTAAGTATTTAATGTCTAAAAAAGAGGCTAAACCGAGACTCATTCGGTGGATTCTCTTGTTGAGTGAGTTTGACATAGAGGTTAAGGACAAAAAGGGGGCTGAAAATCTAGTTGCCGACCATTTGAGTCGCCTTGTAATGGAGGAGGACAAACCTTATAAACAAGCCCCAATCCGGGGTGAGTTTCCTGATGAGGTTCTTTGGGCAGTTAATTCAGTGGCCCCTTGGTATGCGGACTTGGTCAATTTTCTTGTCTCGAATAAATTCCCTCCGGGGATGTCAAAATCGAAAAGAGACAAAGTCCGTAGTGATGCCAAATATTATGTGTGGGATGAGCCCAACTTGTGGAGGCATTGTGCCGACCAAGTCATTCGGAGGTGTATTCCCGACAGTGAGGTGTCCTCTATTCTCAAATTCTGTCATGAGTATGCATGTGGTGGTCATTTTGGTGCGAAAAAGACCGCTAGAAAAGTCTTGGATTGTGGCTTCTTTTGGCCAACTTTGTTTCGGGATGCGGTCACTTTTTGTCAGACTTGTGATAGGTGCCAAAGGGTTGGTAATATTGGGCGCCGTGATGAAATGCCACAAACCCTCATTGTGAATTGTGAAATCTTTGATGTGTGGGGGATAGACTTTATGGGTCCGTTCCCTAATTCTTGTGGGTTTGTGTACATTTTGCTTGCGGTGGACTGTGTGTCCAAATGGGTGGAAGCCATCCCTACCCGCACCGATGATTCAAAAGTAGTGGTCAACTTCCTGAGAAGCAACATTTTGTGTCGGTTTGGGATGCCAAGGGCCATTATTAGTGATAGGGGGACTCATTTTTGCAATAAGACAGTCGAAGCTCTAGTCAAGAGATATCATATCACCCATAAGGTGTCGACTGCTTATCATCCCCAAACAAATGGCCAAGCCGAGGTGTCCAATAGAGAGATAAAATCCATCCTTGAAAAAACTGTGAACCCAAATAGGAAGGATTGGAGTCAAAGGCTTGATGATGTGTTGTGGGCCTACCGGACGGCATATAAGACACCGATTGGTATGTCACCATATCGATTGGTGTTTGGTAAACCTTGCCATTTACCGGTGGAGCTTGAACACAAAGCCTATTGGGCGGTCAAAAAGTTCAATTTGAACTTAGAGGGTTCCGGTGAGGAGCGAAAATTGCACTTGAGTGAGTTGGATGAGATTAGGAGAGATGCCTATGAGAATAACCTTCTTTACAAGGAGCGAGCGAAGATATGGCATGATAAGATGATAATTAGAAAGGACTTTAAGGTTGGTCAAAAGGTCCTTCTTTTTAATTCCCGTCTTCGTTTGTTTCCGGGCAAGTTAAGGTCTCGGTGGACCGGCCCTTATGTGGTGAGGGAGGTATCCCCGCTTGGGACGGTGGTAATCTCTAGTCCTAATGAGGACAAAGGGTTCAAAGTGAATGGTCAACGGTTGAAACCGTATTTTGAGAATGAAGTCGTGAATACCGCGGATTTGGAGGTGATTGATCTCCAAGACCCGGTATATGTTTGATAATATTGGATCCGAGTCTTGTCAAAGACATTAAACTTTGATGCATGCCGGGTGCTTTCCCGGCATTTGGTCTAGCTAAAGACGTTAAAGAAGGGCGGCTAACCGGGAGGCAACCCGGGATTTATTTGCTTACTTTATTTGTTATTTGTGTAAATTATGCTTTTAATTTTTATGTTTTTATTCATGTCTAGAATTGGTGCTACTAAGGGTATATTTTTGTTTGTGTGGATGCAGGAAATCAAGGCTTGGAGAGGCACACTTGGTCAAACTTGGGCTGGGCATGAATGAATGAAAGAAAAAAAAAAAAAAAAAAAAAAAAAAAAAAAATTGTTGTTACACGACTCGTGCACACCTACACGAGTCGTGTAGGTGGAGATACTGAAGGGGTCTTTTTGAGCACGACTCGTGCGTCCGTACACAACTCGTGTAAAAGGCTAGATACTGAAGGGGTGTAAATTGACACGACTCGTGTCCACGTACACGACTCGTGTAGCTGCTATTGTACTGATGCACGACTCGTGCACTACTACACGACTCGTGTAGATCAGATTTTGCCGCATATTTGGCTCTGGACAGCCCTTGACGCCATTATTCTTTCTTCTAGTTTACCCGACTCCCCCCATCTTCTTCCTCCTCTCAAACCGCCGACCCCCATCCTCTACAACCACCTCCCACCACTAAATCGCTACCCCCGCACACCAAATCACCTTCTCTCTTCATCTTCTTCCTCACCCAACACCATATCCAATCTCAATTTCTCCATTAACATCACTTGATCAAATTTTCTCACTCTAAACCTTAACCACCCAAAATCATCAAATTGGTTCGATTTCTTCTCCCAAATCACATTCTGAACATCCTTCTCACTTATATTTCACCAATTTCAATCTAACCCATCATCAAAGCTCGAATTCACACTAAATTTCAAGAACCCTAATTTTTCAAAATTGGGGCTTTTTTGGATTTCTCTTTCTTGGAGCACTATTGGAGGGACAAGGAGATTGCGTGGGCATACTTGAGCAGTTAGAGGTATAATTTTCTCAATTCCCGCTTTTGAATTGTTGGGATTGGTGCAACTGTTGGGTGAAAATTGTGGTGTTTCGGTTGATATTGTTGGAATTTTTTTATTGCATTGTGGGTGCATTGAATCGATTGTGTGGTTATTATTATTGTGTCTTGTTGTTGGTGAGAGTTTTGGTGAGCGATGCTATAGGGTGATTGCCTTGTGGAAGTGTTGTTGTGCAAATTCTGGTTATCAAAGTAATGGGAAAGAAAGGAGATGGTAGTAGTTCTAGTCGGGCTACCAAAAAGTCTAGAACGTCTGGAATTGTACCACCCCCACCCCCTCCCGAGGATGCCATGTTTATGGGATTGACAAACTTGACTCGAGCCCACAAGACTAAATGGAAGAAGCTAGATAAACAGGGCCGTCATCTTCAAATAACTCGGTTTTTAGATACAACGGTTTTAACAAATCTTGGGTTGAAAACGCCGGTTAAGGAGTTGATGAGAAATGCTGGGCTAGAGGAATTTTTGGGTAAGAGTGCACCTGTTTATAAGAGATACACACTTGAGTTCCTATCGACGTTTGAGCGGGTGGTCAATAGACAGACTGGGCCGGAGATTAGGTTCCATCTCGATGATGAGGAGAGGGTGTTGTCGTATGATGATATCCGAAGTATTTGGGGAGTGAGTGGACCGGTTGGGGAGTTTGACGAGGCGGATGCGATGCATGCAACCGTTTTCTTTCGGTTGACCGGGTTCCCATTTTCTCGTCCACATAATGTTGCATCGAATCTCTCGCATCCGGCTTGGAAACTATTTTATAGGGGATTATCTATGACTTTTCTGGGGAAGGGCGAGCCCGCCCAATTGAGTGTATCCGACATGGCCTTGATGAGATCAGGCTTATGTACTACCCCTTATGTGCCATGTTGGGTAGATGCGTTTATTGCAAGGTGTAAGGGTTATCTTCTTCGGGAAAGTGGCAACATCCCCGTTGGTGGAATGATCACCCTCTTGGCTCAGCATTTTATTCCGGAAGCTTCTGAGGATGCAGGGTTAATGGGTGGACCGAAATTCTTTGATTTTGCATACTTGTGTCAGTATGATTGCTTCGACCCTGTTCCTAATGATTCCAGGTCCCTTTATTTCCATTATGGGAATTCATTCGGGGTACCTTGTTCACGGCATGCGACGTTTTCTTCGGGTGACTTTGCACAAGAATGGAGAATGCCGGGGGTTATTAATCTCGATGAACACCAAATGCCAGTTGAGGAGGATGACGATGACGATATGGATGAGCAGGAGGGAGCCAGAGCTAGACAACCCGATCATCGTGCCGGGTCCGGTTCAATGGGTAATTGGGGAGAGATGAGGTCATTTCTTGATGAGCAACATCAGAGATTTGCCTATGAGGACAGGAGGACCCAGGACAGATATGTTTATGAAGACCAGAGGTTCATGAGTCGGGTAGCTTTTGAGGATAGGCGGTGGGCTGAGTATGGTGATACTTTAGAGGAGATACGGGACAGACAGATTACAATAGACAGCCGCCAGAGACAGATGGAGTCTTGGATGCAGCAGCAGCAGGGTCCTGCCGCATATGTCCCTGTGGCTGATGAGCACTATGCCATTATGTTGTCCCGTACAGAGGCCCGTGAGTTGAGGCGTGCATCGAGACGGATGCCTGCTCCAGATGTGGGTTCTAGTTCGCAGTCACAGTCATTTGATCAGTGGCAGTACCCAGATTGGCAGTGGCAACCGTGGCAATATCCCCCTCAGTGATGGTACATTTTTCCCTTTCTCTTACGCTTTTACTGTCCTTTATTTTGATTGTTGCACACACATTGAGGACACTGTGTGGTTTAAGCGTGGGGGACGGATTTGTAATTGTATAGTATGCATTTTATTTCTAGATAGCTAGTTAGTTTTTCTTTATTAAAAAAAAAAAAAAAAAAAAAAAAAAGCACAAGAAAAGAAGCCCGCTGGATTGAAAACCCGAAAGGGCAGTCTAGGCAAAAACAAGGGTGTGCAATAAAAAAAAAAAAAAAAAAAAAAAAAATAAAATAAAATAAAATAAAATAAAAATAAAAATAAAAAATAGAGAGGCTAAGTGAAAACCCGAAAGGGCGCTTAGGCAAAAGGTGAGATTTTGAGTGATGTTATCTTTTATTCACCGGTGTTTGGCGACATAAGGGAGGTTTGGAGTCTCGGGTTAGGATTGTCATACTTGGTGTAGGAGGCTCGGTTAGAGGTGATTAGGATAGAAACCCTCGTTCTTTCTTGGAGTAATAAGGGGGCGTTGGTGCTTTCACGAGGTAAGTTATGTCCGGAAACACTTTCTAGACATTAACTTCTTATTTTTTTTACGAGGGCGATAGTAGTGTGAGACTAGCGTGGGGGAAGCTTAGGACATTTTTAGTTCCCCGTGGCTTTTATGTGTGGGCCTAAGTCCGGATACGTTTTTGATGCATATATGGAGTTTGTATCGGGCTAAGGCCATTGATCTTTATTTGATTTTCTGGAGTTATATGGGGACGGAGTTTCTTATACTCCGAGAATTGGTTGTGTTTGTTGACTTTTGATTTGGAGGCTTAGAGGAGATTAGGGGTCATTTTCTCCCATGCTACGCTGATTAGACCGGAGTTTAGAGCGGGGTTAGGATATTACTCAGGGACGAGTAATGGTCTAAGCGTGGGGGAATTTGATGTGGCGGATTTTGTACTATTTATTTCCCTAGTATTTCCTATGTATTTTCACTTATTTTGATGTATTTTAGACTAGATTTGATGTATTTGAGACATTATTTTATCATTTGAGCTTTATTGTAATCCGGGGTAGAATAGTCGTTATTAATTAATTATTTTTCCCGGATGTAACTTTTGGTGAGCTTCAAAGTCTTGTCTCAAGGATCAAGAATAGTCAAAGTCAAGTCAGGTCAAAGTTAACCGGAGCGGAGGAGTATGGGTACAAACTGAAATTTCTGGAAGCTTGAGGACTGTTCTGCATTGGTGGAAAGCCAAGGGATTGCTGTCAAGAATTAAAAGACTGCAGGGACCAAACTGCAAATAACTGAAAATCCAGGGGTTGAAAGGCAAATGGTGAAAACCGACTCATCCGTACTAGGCCAGGCACCAGCAAATCGAATTAGTGGAGGAATTGATTTTTGATTTTTATTTTGATTTTTATTAATTTATCTTTTTCATTATCCTTAGAGAGTTTTAATTAGGAATTAATTATAATTAGTGGAGAATTAGGATTTATGAGGGATCGACTTTTCTGAAGGAAAAAAAAGAAGAGGACGTATTTGACTTTTCTTTCATCTTGGTTTTTGAGCTTTTTCATGGAGAACTAAAACTCCATTACTTTGGATTTGAGATCTTGATCCGGGTTTTTATTTCTATTGAGGTATTTCTTTTTCTTTATTAATTCTTGTTCATAATCTTGCTTGTACCGTTTTAGATTAATTTCTAGGGTTTGTAAATCTGGCCAATTTACTTGTCCTCTTTATTGATCTTTGCTAGATTACTCGTTCTGTGCCAGAATTAGGGTTTTCATTGTAGCATCTCCACGAATTGTGTATGTGCCATAGCAATTTGGGGAGTAGGCAAGATTAGACGATTATCTAAATTATTTTTAGAAAGCGTTCTTGATTTTAGTCTCTTAAAACTTCATCAATTAATCTTTAGACCTTTTCTGTGCCAGTTTAGGTTTAATTTTAATTAGGGTTTATAGTGAGTGTGCCACTGCCATAAACTATTCTGAAAGAAGAGACAGGGATTGAAATACATCTCGTAATCGAGTGAATAAAATTAACGGAGATTAGAATTATCAGTGATATTAGAATTAAAATCCGGTGACAGTATCAAATCTGAAGTGCTTTTTAATCATTGTTTTAATCACAATTAGTTTAATTTCCCGTCTAGGAATTAATTATAATCAAATCAAACCCCCAATCTGGTCAAGTGACTGTTCGCAAATAATCATCGTTCTTCGTGGATCGACCCTGACTTACCCTAATTACATTATTAGTGGCCGAGTTCAGGTCTAATTTAGTAGGTGTGCGACTAAGCCTACCAGTTGGTTGTGGCAGTCCCGGAGATTTTACAGATTGTTAAGAAATCAGTCCAGTTTCAGGCAAAAACAGAGCATTCTGCTGAAATTGAACTGTTTTACATCTTTCCAGTTTATTTACTCACACAAAGCTTGAATTAAATCATCCCTATGCTCTTAATTACTAATTAGACACCAAAACACAAGGTTTTGGGTATGATCAAGGCAATCATTGGGGGAAATTTAAGAAATGCGATGAACATGACATTTGAGCCAAAATCACCATTTGAATGGTTAAAGATTGGAACTTTAACATCCAAATGGATGATTCTTCCAAGGGAAAGCCTTGGGGAAGCAAGAAATCAACCTTTGATAGATAAAGATTGAACCTTTACCATCAAAGGGACATTATTGTGGCTTGATCAAGTTTAAATGGTAAAGATTAGGACTTTACCATCAAAACTTGATCATCCTCACAAAATCAAACAACATAAATGTAAAGACTTGTAAATAAATGACATGAAAGTAAAGAATTGTAAGTAAATGACATTAAAGTAAAGACTTGTAAGTAAAAAATGACATGAAATAATAACAAGTCTTGATCATCTTGGTTTGTAACCCACATTCATGCATAAAACATGAAGGGCACCATAATTCAAGCCAAGGCTTGGTTCCAATTCATAATATTTACAATAATAGTAAAGACATAACATAAATGAGATAGAGTATGAGATGAAGAGAAGATGGGGAGAAGGAGGCCTCACCAGTTTTGGTTCTAAGCCTATCTTCTTTCTCTCTTTTCACTCAAGAATGTTTGTGACCCTAATCTGCTCTCAATCTGGCAGAATTTGCCCTCACAAAATGATTTTCTCCCTTTGAAATGATCAGCCAGGGGTCTAATTTATAGGGACTGAAGGTGCCTAAACCACCCGTACGGATGAGCCCCTCTAGTACCCAAACCATCCGTACGGCTCAGCCTGGCGAGCTTCTGGATTTTTTCAATTTTAATTCCAAAATAGTCTTGGAGTTTTAGGTTTATCTAAGTGAGGTCCCAGTCTATCAGTTTACCCCTTAATGGTGCTAAGAGTTCCTCTAAAGTTGGTTAATTTCAAATTGGGGTACTTACAGAGCCCCTCGGTAAAGTTGCTTTGAAATAGCGGGGTTGTCGATAAAAATAAGCATCCCAATCTGATGGGAGGATGGCTTGACCGATTTTTGTTTGCTTGGCTGGACCTAGGGGTATAGGATTCATAAGTATCCCGTTTATGGGGAATCAAGCCTAACGTAGTTCAGGGAGGGGTGAGAGATTTCAAGGCTACTCAAACCTAAGGGCTAGGTGGACATCTGTTATCCCCTCTTAGGGGAACGGTCATGACTCTTGGCGAGTTCAGAGGTGGGACGTGGTCAACTTGGCTCTATGGAGAGGGTTGACTTACGCGGGACGGGGTTAACTTGGCTCTAAGGAGAGGGTTGACTTATACAAGGAAGCGTGACTCTCGGGGTCAGAGGCGGGACATGGTCAACTTGGCTCTATGGAGAGGGTTGATGTTGGGTATGCTTATCACTTAACCCTCCTATATTTGTTAGAATTGATTGATACCATCACCTATAAGTATTTTTATGGACTTTAGGACCTCATGTAAAGAAGTTTATAACTTCAATTTTTAGCTAAGTCCTTTTTATAGTATAGGCTTAGATGATAGGACTTGAAGCTTTAAAGATCGAAGATTACCTAAGCAAGGATTCATTTCGATACGCAGAATGTTCTCTGCGCAGGTCGCCACTGCGCATAGATATCTTGCGCAGCCCTTGACCCTGCTCAATTTTTAAGATCTTATTTCCTAAACTCTCAAGATATCTCTTTGTGACCAAGCATTGTGCGCATGCTGCTCATGCGCTGAATCCATGCGCGCCGGCAATGTGCATGCCTTTGTGCGCGGACACAACCTTGGTCAAGTTCCTCATCTCCTGATCTCACATTCTAGAAAGCTTGGAAAATGCTTAGAAGATGCACGCTTATTAAAATGCTGAGGTGTGCACAAACGACAAAATAAGCACACTCAGCAAAACCATTGGTGGAGACACGCTTCAAAGAAATATCTCAAGTGAAGACAGCTGTTAACCTTCTAGAAGAAGCTTTTGAATTTGGTCTTCATGCTCAGTCTCCAACGGCTCTATATACCTGCGCACCAATCATATTGTGCCAGGTCATCATCTTTGACCAGAGCCCCAACGGCTATAAAGGACAGCTGCGCGTCAATCACTTTGTGCCAGCTCATTGTCCTTGCTCAGAGCTCCAACGGCTATATTCAATCTCTCAGCTATAAATAGCTTGCTCATCTTCATTTCCAAGCTGCCTTTTTTTGATTGGCCTTGATCTGCCCCTTGATCGGCCACTGATTGATCACCTTTGATCAAGCCCCTCTTGTTGGCCACTATTCTTCAGAGCTCGAGTTTCATGCTTCACTGAGAAACCATGAAGATCTGAAGACTGCTGCTTAGTATTTCCAGATTCTTTAGAATAGTCTTCAAGATCCTCAAACCTTCAAAACTCCTGCTCATATCACAAAGCCTATATCACCAGAATTCTTGGTGCTCTTCATCTTTCATATTTATAGAGCCCAGAATTTCTGTCACACACACACCTCTTGAAGCTTTGATCATTTTGATCTAACTTCTTGAGATACACCGGTTTAGTCTAGGATTTGTTCTTCATAGATAATAGATCTTGAGTTAGTATTGAGCTCTAATGTTGTAATTTGTAATACTCTCTCATATAATAAGATCTCCATTAGAAATCCAAGACTAACCATCTTGGTAGAGGATGTAGATCTTTCATCGATCGAACCTCTCCAAATAGCGTGTTCATTACTTATTGCATATTTCCTGCTTAACTTTTTATGAACTGCTTTGTTTGATCTTTCAGATTGCTACACTTTGATGTTGTAATTGTTATTGCTCATTTGCCTTAGAATCCCTTTTTGCGCCACTCTTTAGCCTCATACTTAGCGCGTGCGTTTTATCTCTGCGCAGTATACCCTGCGCAGAGCTGCTTTAAATTTCCGCTGTGCATTTCACACTCTTACCGTGCGCTATATTTAGCCAAAATAAGAGTTGTGCGCATCTGCCATTGATTTGCAAAAGGGTTTGAAAAGAATTTTAAAACTCTATTCACCCCCCCTCTAGCGATTTTCACACCCTTGTTGCCCTTTAGGGACAAACAGTTGACTTACACAAGGATGGGGTCAACTTGGATCTATGGAGAGGGTTGACTTACACAAGGACGGAGTCAAGTTGGCTCTAAGGAGAGGGTTGACTTACAAAAGGAAGCGTGACTCTCGGGGTCAGAGGCGGGACACGGTTAACTTGGATCTATGGAGAGGGTTGACTTACACAAGGATGGGGTCAACTTGACTCTATGGAGAGGGTTGACTTACACAAGGAAGCATGACCCTCGGGGTCAGAGGCGGGACATGGTCAACTTGGATCTATGGAGAGGGTTGACTTACATAAGGATGGGGTCAACTTGGCTCTATGGAGAGGGTTGACTTACACAAGGACAGAGTCAACTTGGCTCTATGGAGAGGGTTGACTTACACAAGGAAGCGTGACTCTCGGGGTCAGAGGCGTGTAAGTACCCCAATCTGAAATCGACCTACCTTAGAGGAATTCTTGGTACCATTCAGGGATAAACCAATGGGCCAGGACCTCACTAAGATAAACCTGATATTCCAGGACTGAACTGGAATTAAACTTGGAAAAATCCAAAAGCTCGCCAAGTCGAGTCGTACGGATGGTTTGGGCGCGTGAGGGTTTGAGCCGTACGGCTACTTTGGGCACCCTCAGCCTCTATAATTTGAACCCCATGCTGATCATTTAAGGGGGGGGGGGAGAAACCACATAATAGAGATCACTCTATCAAAATCACTACAGAAGTGTGAGAGGAGTGAAACAAAGAGTGAAAGAGAGAAAGGAAGATTGGCTAAACCAAAATAGGTAAAGCCACTTTCTCCCCCTCCCTTCTCTTCATCTATAACTCTATTTTATCTTTAATCTTTGTTTAAGTTATGTTAATCTTTATATTATTTGCAAGACTTGTCCATTCAAGCACTTTTACATTACTTGTAAGACTTGTCCATTCAAGCACTTTACATTTATGCAAGACTTGTCCATTCAAGCAAATATACATATATTACTCTATATTTCTCTTGTCCAAGCCATGAGATGATCCAAGGTTCCCTCCATGCTTTGTGTGGAAGAGGTTCAAACCTAGATGATCATGGCTTGTTGATTGTCATTTACATTCTTGTTTAGTTGGTAATAATGATCATTTGGATGATAAAGCTTCCATCTTCATCATCCAACAATGATCTAGCTCTAAAGTCCCCTTTAGGGTTATAAAGATTCAATCTTTACATGCTATTTTGACTCTTTGAAGGTTAATAAGTCATAAAAATTCCATCTTGGGATAAAGTTTCAATCTTTAATCACCAAATGGTCAATTTTGGCCCAAAGGGCATGTTCATCAACTTTTCTCAATTTTCTCCCATGATTGCTTATGATCACACCCAAGTACTTGTTTTGGGGACTAAGTGATGATCATTTAGCATAGAAATGTTGCATTTAAATTTATAAAGTATTTTAAACAAACTGGAATCAAAACAGTTCTGTCCAGTTTCAACAGAATGTTCTGTTTCTGCTCTGAAACTGGACTGTTCTTGACTGAACTGTAAAATCCCAGGAAACGGCTTGTACATCCGTACGGCTATGTTGGGAACAGGGGGCAAAATGTCTTTTTGCCCTCTAATCCCTATTTTCTTGATAAACAGACCTTTTCAGTTAAGTTTTTCCAAATAAAACCAATAACAGAAACTTTTTCGTTAAATACACACACACACATGCACATTTTCAAACTAACAAGGGAGACTCGGTTCCTTTCGAGGCACTTTGGGTGAACCGCAAATATGTTCTTCACAAAGTGTAACCTGACCTCTGAACTCACCTTCTCTAACCATTCTCATTTGTTGGGTTTAAAATTAACAAATGTGGCGACTCTGTTTCTTTTTCGTTAGGAAAGTTAACCGTGTTTGGTATTTCGCCTTTGACACATGTTGTCTTGGGGCGGGATCCTTACAGTGGCGACTCCACTGGGGAATTAAATGTTCTCAAACTTCTTTTAGAAGCTTTGGGGACATTTATGTGTGGGTCAAACTCCGTTCCCGTTTGTTGACTTTGTGCCTAATTTGTGTGTTTTGTGTTTCTGTTTTGATTTTGAATGAATGGAACTGTTCTGGAAAGCAATGAACTGGGGCTTGATGATTGGAAGCTGAAAATTTGCAAAAAAATAATGGGATGGGTGACATAGCCGTACGGCTACTTTGGAAGGGCCCACAGAATGTTTTAATTCAACGATTTTGTGCAAGGGCAGAAACATTCTAATGGCCATCTTGTTTCTTCTTGTCCAGGTTCTAATTTACAGCCTCTCCTTGTGTAAATTTACCTTCTTTTTCTTAGCAAAAAAATGGATTTTCAAAACCTTTGGTTGTGCACAACCTTTTTTGTGCAAATGATTTTCAAAAGGTTGTTCTTGATGTGAAAATTTTGGTTTCAAAAACCTTTGGTGTGTACAAACCTTCCATGTACAAATTGTGATTGTTACTTGTTAAGTAGCCTTGCTTACTTGCTTGTTCTTGTTTGTTCATATCACTGTTTGATTACTTGTGTCGCGCCCCGTACCCGTGGTCCTACTTGGCCCCACGCTCGGGACACGAGTAGAAGACGTTATAAAACCTTTTAGAAAAATTTTCGAAATATACTTTTAGAAAGTGGAATAAAAACACACTTGAAGTTCAAAGACTTCACTTAATCTTGAAACAAACTTTGACACACATTTTCACGATGAAAGTACTTAGCCCAAAGGCTTACAAACTTTTAAACAAATGTACATACATCAACATATACCAAAATAGATGTAACCATAAGAAGTACGGGTACTCTACCCCAAAGGGTTTACATTTACATAATGTAACCTTCACAAAAAGTCCCAACTCTTACCAAACGAACGTCCTCCCGTGCCAAGTGTCCTATCCCCTGGACCCGCCTTTATCTAAAACAGTAAACAAATAAGGGTGAGAATAAATCTCAGTAAGCTACTAAAATGCAACTACGTTACATGCTGATATGATATCATAAAGAACAATATCAACAAGTAAACATATAGCATATAGCACATAACATCAAGTTATATATCACATTGCCCACACTCCGGTGGATACCAAAGCCAAGGTTTACCCAATAACCATAACTGATGAGAATACCATCTGAGAAACCCATCAGAGAAAACCATCTGAGCAGCATAAATAGCTGAAGCCGTCGGGATCCCAAAACCAAACCATAACCAATAGAACCAAATAACCAGAGAGGGAAATATGACACAAAGTCATAACCCAAATACTCACCAAAAGGAGCAATTCATCCCATCCAAGGCCAATCTGGACTGGGGAAACTAGAAGGCACAGTGGACACCTTATAGTGAACTTGGCTTGTGTGCCACTATAATTCTCCCACCGCCTGACTCACAAGCTCCAATGGAAAACCTTATAGTGGACTTACCTGTACCACTATAATTTTTCCATTGGCTGACTCCACAACAAGACCACTGGACTTTTAACAAGAAGCACAGTAATAAATACTTGCTAAACAAAACCCGGGCATTTAATCCAAGAAGGAATTAAGCCAAAACATCACAAGATGCACACGAAAGATTCCTTATAACAAGTCCATAAAAAGGACATTTAGTCACAACCCAATCTTTTTCATCAACGACATAAAAGTCATACACATACACATTTAGGTTATAAGCAACCCCAAGGATCACACAAACATTTGCCCTCTTATACCCAACTTGATCAAAACTATCAAACCTTGGAAACAGGGGGATGCGCACGCCTCATCCCATAGGATGCGCGCGCCTCCTAGGACCAGAACTTCACTATTGTTGATTCACTTAAGGGTGTGCGCGCCTCATCCAAAGAGGATGCGCACGCCTCCCACTCCAGTCAATTCTTGCCTAAGTTGGTACCAATGGATGCGTGCGCCTCATTATATATGGTGCGCGCGCCTCCTCCAAATTTGAGCCAAATCCCAGATTTCTTCCTTAGTTCAATTTTACTCCTTCCGTCCCACAAGTATAGCATATATTCTACACAATTTAGTACACAACATTGGCAACTTCACTAAGATTTCAATATGAATTTCTAAATTATTACAACACCAGCTATAACCAAGTTCATATACTCCCGTTGTCCAAAATTACAAGTATAACAAATATTACCCAAAACACAAAATTAACAAGTAGGAGTACCATATATAGCATATATGACTATTTTAAGATTTAAAGGGGAATTAGTAACTTACCTAGTTCCGGAAAAAGTATCGCTGAAATAAGTTTTGTTCGGCTAGAAATGACCTACTCGACGCCCTGATCATTTTTATATAATTAGTTTTTAAAACGGGTAAGTAAATAAAAGAATTAATCGAAATGGGTAGAACTTACCTTTTCCTCCTAACCCTAGGTTGAGATGTAGAGAAAGTTGCAGAAGAAAGTTTGTAAACACAGAGAAGGAAGAAGGGAAAGTTTCCTTATAAATATCTTTACCCTTTTTACAAATTGGTCACTGGACTTTCAAAGTTAACACTTAAGCCCCTTAACTTATATTTTCAACAGGACCCTAAGTTTCAACTTAATCATTTAACTCATTTAATCATTATTTTTACTAACTAAGTAAATATCACAAATAATCAAGTATGAGATGCACATCAAAAAATATGATGCAACACATAAAATGCACATATAAGTCAAACAAAAATCCCCAAAATTATAAAATAAATAGAAACGGGTTTTGGGGTCGCTACAATCACTCCCCCTTAAAGAAATTCGTCCCGAATTTTAGGGTTACTTACCGAGGCCCTCAAACAACCAAGGGTACTTCCTCTCGATCTCCTCCCGAAGTTCCCAAGTCGATTCCTCCACATTGTGATTCCTCCACACAACTCGAACAAGAGGGATACTTTTGTTTCTCAATTCTTGCACCTTCGAATCAATGACTTGGACCGGATGTTCCTCATAAGACATACTCGGCTCAATATCCTCGGGAACCTCAGATAAAACATGAGAAGAATCATACACATACTTCCGAAGCATAGAGATATGAAACACATTATGGATCTTATCAAGAGAAGGAGGTAATGCAAGACGATAAGCCCGATCCCCCACTCTTCCAAGAATCTCAAATGGACCAATAAACCTCGGAGCAAGCTTGCCTTTCTTCCCATATCTTCGAATACCAACCTTAGGGGAAACTTTCAAGAACACAAAGTCACCCTTTTCGAACTCAAGATCTCGCCTCCGATGATCAGCGTAGCTTTTCTGTCTACTCTGGGCAGTACTCAAACGATCTCGAATAAGTTTAAACCTTCTCAACTGAATCATTAACCATCTGAACACCCCAAATCTTGGCTTCTCCCACTTCATCCCAACAGATAGGGGACCGACATTTCCTCCCATACAAGGCTTCATAAGGAGCCATCCCAATACTGGACTGAAAACTGTTATTATAAGCAACTCTACGAGAGGCAAATGAATATCCCACGAATCTGAAAATCAACTGAGCAAGCCCTCAACATATCCTCAAGAATCTGGATAGTTCTCTCGGACTGGCCATCTGTTTGAGGATGAAAAGCTGTACTAAATCTCAAC